>JAHZNF010001765.1:0-10738 GCA_027744215.1 Troglopedetes dispersus
AAAATCCCTCAACCCCAATTGACAGTGTGGCGGAAATCATTCCCAGCATTACGGAACCAGTTTCCCGCCTTTTTGAAGCTTGAATCACAAGTATCCCGGAAGTCATGACAAATGTCAATAAAAGGAGGATCCAAATTCTGAAATCGAGCGGGTCTGTGAAAAGCCTGAAGGACCATGGCGATATTATCAATTTTGTTGGAATTTTACAGTAGAAAAAGTTGAGACTTCTTGCATGTTTATAATGAAAAATTGGGTGTTGCCTGGCGTGTACCGTTTTCTGAAATTTACGCGAGGATCTGGAAATCTGGGACGAGCGATACTGGCTCCACGTGTCGAAAGTAGATCCAATGTCTCCGACAACGGGAAGCTGCGATAGCATTCTTGGGATTTCCCGGGAAATGTTAGCTCCTTTCAATTCGGTCCCGATCAGATCACTGCTTCCAATCAGAGTTCGATTGTTATCAGTTGCTATAATGTTTGCAAGGAGCACCCATACGCATTGTTGATGTACTCTGATGATGCTAAACTTGGAGGAATGATAATCCCGAAGCTTGGAGAAATGAATGGTCATTGTTTTTACCTGACCAGGTTCCAGGTGACCTGGAAGCTCTATGATGGCATAATTGCTTTTGTGTTCTTCTTGTACAGAAACTACAAATATAGCCGTTATTGTGACCAAACCTAACATTCTTGAGAGTTCCATTTTCTCAAGCTGAGAAATCGCTAGTTGTTAGTTGGTTTTGTAAAAGGTGTCGCAGAGATACTCTGAAGTTTATTTGCATCTAACTCTCTTTTTGGGATTGTTACCTAATTTAAAAAAAGGGTAGATTGGAAACTAATCATACCTTCATTTAATTATACTTCGACTAATACTTTACGGAGTCGTGCAAAATTTAAGAGCCGCGACGTTTTTAATGAAATGAAGCAACCAACAGACTAAACTAAATTGGATGATTATCTTTCATCAACTGCAATTCAATTGATTATTATCTTCCACATCATTATGTTGCACAAAAGATAATTTACGATAAGAAAAGGTTTTGTTTATTATGTCCTATGAAGAACTTGTGAAGACTATTTCTTTGTAATAGTTTTGAAAGCTCACAAAACCAACAAGAATTCATGGCTGATTCAACGATAAGTGGAGACTTTTGTAAATGTCGAAGTGAGCAATATAAAATTTTAAAAATAATTTTTACAAAAGCCTGGTGTTCTTTTTGATTGACAGAATAATTTTTTAAACAAAATTAAAATGATGACGTCTCTACTTAATAAAAGGAAATTGGCCGGATTGGATGTCTGCGCGACATTGATGATTATGGCAATGAGAAAAGTCTTTCCAGGAGTCTTTTCTGGAGCTACGTAACAAAGATACTAATTATAGCTCATTTGATATAATAATGACATGACAATGACAAGTTATTGTTAGAATTTTATGCACTTTCGAATTCTTTTTAACATTTGAAAATAACATATAGCTGTTTTGTAAGTAAAAGACTGAAGCTTTTCTGTGCACAACAATTTGCAAGTTGTGAGATGATTCATGCACAACAAATTTCCAAGCTGAACACCATAACCGTCACGAGACTGGACAACGCCCAGACAAGAAATACTGTTAATGTTTTCTCTTGCATGTTCAGCGGCACATAAGTTTTTTCCTCCATCGGCTTTACCTTAGTCATTCCAATTATTCTCGCTCTATCCTGCACCCTTCCTGATGTTAACATTCCAACAAATTCCTTCCAAAACAATTCCACAATTCCTGCGTCAAAAAGCTTCTGATAAGACCAAGCCATATTTTCATGGTCCGGACGCAAGAAGCCATAAAAGTTTGGGCCAATATTAAGCAACTCTTGGCCCACATGACACTTTCTTTTTTTCCTTCTGTTTAAACGCGACTGCTCATGAATCACTGTATTTCCAAAATGTATAAAATTTAAAGCGCCAATCCACGTGTTCACAGTCACAAGTTTGTTGGTTAAAACTATCTTCTTTAAATAATTGTTGGAAAGGACGAGAATGAAATTATTGGTTAAAAACTGAAGTGCTTTCCAAATTGGCGTGTTTGGCTTTTGTGATGCAACTGTGCTGTTCAGCATTCCCAGGACTCTCGAATTGCCTAAGTATAATGTGTAGTTCTTATCTTGCAGGTCACTCCATGTCTTCAAAACCTCATCTTCGGGGGGACTTATCAGCACACTGGTGATCGAGCCAGAATACAAATTCACAAGTACCATGCACACTGCTGACACAGCAGAAAAATTTTGTAACGCCCAGAAAATCCCTCAACCCCAATTGAAAGGGTGGCGGAAATCATTCCTAGCATTACGGAACCAGTTTCCTGCCTTTTTGAAGCTTGAATCACAAGCATCCCCGCTGTCATAGTAAAACACGAGGAAAAGAGAATCCAAATTTTCGAATCAAATGGATCTGTGAGGAGACTGAAGGACCATGGAGACATTGTCAATTTTGTGGGAACTTGGCAGTAAAAAAAGTTGAGACTGTGTGCATGTTTGTAATGAAATATTGGTTTTTGTATTGTAAGCTGGAGGGAAGAAAATTTGTTGAAGGAAGTCTGGGGTCGGTAATATTCCCGCCATTTATGCAGCGCAGACCATTTATCTTGAGCATAAGATAATACCGGAAGAAGTGGTAATACTCGTGGAAATTTACGGGAATCTTCATCACTTTTTGCGACTATCGTTTTGTTGTTTTCTACTGCTATAATGTTTGCAAGAAGCACCCACACGCACTGTGGAGTGACCTTGGTGCTTCCGGGCACAGAGAATGAGTAATCCCGTATTCTGGAGAAATTCCTAATGATGGTCTGAAGGGCATCCGGTTTTAGACTGGATGAAAACTCTATGACGACGTAATCACTTTTCGGCTCTTGTACAGAATCTACGAAGGATTTGTGCCTTACTATTACAAGTGCCAGAGGACCTAAAATTCGCAGGAGCTCCATCTTCCTAGAATTTGTAATTTTCCAAGGTGCTAAGTAATGTCCTTCACCTTCATCTCCCAAACTGGACGAACAGTAAAATCATTGACATTTCCACTTAGCATTGACAAAGTTCTTTGTTTCATAATGAATTGCTGAATCCGAGTGAGTAGTAAAGACAAACAATTATCAACTATTTGTCACTGATAATATAAAAATAATAACCCTGTTTGTGCGGAATAAAAGTGATGCTTTCCTACGTTACACTCTCCTTATTCTTGCATGACTGTCATTAACATGTTTTCGAATAATTTGGTAAAATGTAAGGTGTCCCATGTTTTGTTAAATGTAATATAGTGGGGGACAAAATAGAAGTTGAGTCAGTAGAGCAGGAATAGTTGTAGTCCAATGCTACATTAATTACAACTTGAATTTATCAAGTTGTCTTGTTCAAGGCCGGAGGGCTGGACGTATCCATCGAAATTCAGAGGTGCCATCAAGCGCAGGGCAAGTAACCCGATTATTTTCCAATTATCCATAATTCTATGTTTAAGGGCAGTACGGATAATCAATAGTTGTAATTGGTCTTTACTCAAGATTGACGTGGCATTTCGCTTGTAAATAAGAGCTAAACAATATTTATGCCAATCGCTTTGACAGTAATTTGTTTACCCAATTATTCCATTACACCAGCCAATTTCTCACTAGCTTTGGTAATACCTAGTTACCCTTTTCAAAATTAATAATAGCAATAAAAATAAAAATTATATACTGTTTTATAAAATTTAACATTGCTTCGGAGCGCACTAATATAATAATAGAAATTCCAGAATACTTATTTTTTCGATGTAAGTAAGCCCAACCTCATAATGAATTCCATAATCAGCACGATTCCTGATATCAGAAGGCTAATTCCCCACAAAACGAACACATTTCTTAGCTTCCCTTCCCACAACTCCAATGCTTTTGGTTGTTCCTTATCCCTCAGAACTTTCGTTTTGCTTCAATCTTGAGCGACCTTGAACCCTCGGCGAAGCAGCAATCCCATTCAGTTCTGTTTCAAATAGTGTTAATATCCCAGCTTCCATAATTGACAAAAATGTTCCCGCAACCTTATCAATTTGAGGGGATGTCACAAGATAATATGAATTTTCCTTCAAAATAACCTCTTCCCCGATATAGCACCTAATTTTTTCGGAAAGCCCTACCTTCTTAATATAATCTTCAGTTCTGGTAGAATAGAAGATAGCATCTTCCCAGCTCCCAAAACACGCTTTATTCCTTGAGGTTGCTAATAACTTTGGAAATGCTTCCCGACTTGGTGCAGCGACCCCACTGCTTATCATTTTTGAAATTACGTCAATATTTTCTCCAGCTTCGACACGAGATTTAACCACTTTTTTCAGACCTAAAAGTGTTGACGGTAATGAAGTAACTAGTGTGTAGTTTTTGGAATAGAGTTGCTCCAATCTTGTCATTCGGTCCTCCGGTAAGGGACTTATCACATCACTGGTCATTTCTCCGGAGTAAAATGTGAGGAACAGGAGACACACAAAGGTCCACAATGAAAATAGCGAGGATCGCTGAAGAGCTGGAGATCCTCCCGAAATTCCTGGAGAAATCAGGGCCGATAAGGTGGCCAAAAAAATGTGCTTATCCTCCCCAATTTGGAGGCGGATCAGAGTAGTCACTAAAATTAGGGCTGAGATGAGACACACCCACACTGAAAAGCTTGCGGTTCTTGTAAACACTTGGATTGGGGAAATGTGAGATAATTTTCGTTTTGGGTGGTCACAATAAGCAAAATTTGATTCCGTTGATGGCAAGTGGAATACAGCTTGCTTGTGGTTCGTAACGCCTCTGTGAAGTTTAAAAAGGGATTCTAATTCCGTCCCAAACTTGAACACAAAGATTCTAGAACGTTTTGCAATAACCCGGTTGCTGCAGCCTTTGATAAGATTCATGCGTGACACTAATGACGCGTTCATAGAAGCGGCACACAAATTGAGAAAGTGGACTACTGGAACCAGCAAGGGAGCTCCACTATGAATATCCCGAAGTGAGGGATAAGCCAACAAAATATTATGAATGATGTGTTGCCCGATTGGGTAATCCAAGACAAGAATGTTCTCGGAAATTGGGAGCTGGAAGCTCGCAGGAAGCCCGGAGAAATTCAAGCAAGAAGGTTGGTTTGATGAAGACATCGAAATCTGGACAAAAGTATTTCTTCACTGTGAATTTTATTTAGAAATATTGCGACAAATATGTTTTCAGCCAAACTGAATGTTGAAGCTTGTCTTATCTTACAGACTGGCAGACGCATTACGTGCTTAAAAAACCTAAAAGGAATATTTATAAATTGTAATAATCCAAACAGGTTACATAAAATGCTTTACCTTTAAACTTAACCATTAGTTTTGTATAATATTATTGTATTATACAAAATTGTATATTATTATTGGTCAATAAATAGCAATTATAATTATGTTTATTCAAAATAAAAATTGGAAAAAATAGATTATACCTATTACTCCAAATTTTAATAATAAGCTACCTATAAGAATGTAGACACAAAATGTGAGCCACTTTCCGTTTTTCGTCACATTTGCCTCACACAGAAAGTATATAATTTCTGCAAAGCAAAATAAAATTTTACATGTATGTGCCCATTTAGCTGTCAGGTTGATGATTGCTGACAACAATTATTTTTGGGATGATTCTTACACAACATATTTCCTTGCTAAAAACCATAACCGTCACGAGACTGCACAACGCCCAGACAAGAAATATTGTCAAAGTTTTCCCTTGCATGTTAAGCGGCACAAAAGTTTCTTCCTCCATCGGCTTTACCCTTGTCATGCTAATTACTCTACTTCTCTCCTGCACCCTGTGTGATGTGAGCATTCCTACAGATTCCTTCCAAAACAATTCCACAAAGCCTGCATCAAATAGTCTCTGATAAGATCCAGCCAGCTTTTCATGGTTTGGGGGCAGGAAGGCATAAAAAGCAGCACCAATACCCAGCAGCTGTTGACCGACATGGCATTGTCGGGTTTTGGTTATCATTTGAACTTGATTGCTGATGTATGAGAAAATTTCCATATTGTGCAAGATTCAAGGCACCAATCCAAGTACCCACAGACGCCAGTTGGTTGGATTCAATCATCTTCTTTATATAGTCGACTGATCTTTCGAGGATGAAGGTGCTCGTCAGGAACTGAAGTGTTTTCCTCATTGACGAATGTGGATTTTGGGACGAGACCGTGTGGTTTAGATGATCCAACTCCAACAAAGTACCAAATAATGTGTAGTTCTTATCTTGCAGGTCACTCCATAACTTCAAAATCTCATCCTCGGGGGGACTTATCAGCACACTGGTGATCGAGCCAGAATACAAATTCACAAGGACCATGCACACTGCTGACCACAGAAGGAGAATGTTGTAGCGCCCAGAAAATCCCTCAATCCCAATTGACAGGGTGGCGGAAATCATTCCCAGCATTACGGATCCAGTTTCCTGCTGCCTTGAAGCTTGAATCACAAGTAGTCCCGCTGTCATAAAAAATGACAGGGAAAAAGGGATCCAAATATGGGAATCAAATGGATCCGTGAGGAGGCTGAAGGACCATGGAGAAATTATCAACTTGGTTGGAACTCGACAATAGAAAAAGTTGAGACTGCGCCCATGTTTATAATGAAATACAGGAGTTTCTTCTTTGGGAGAAAATTTACACAAGGACAGGGAAGTCTGGGTGGAATAATACTCCCTCCATCTATCCAAAGTAGACCAGTTACCACCAAGGAAGTAAGGTACCACCGGAAGGAATGGTTGCACTCTTGGAAATTGCGGGGAAACGTTTCTTCCTTGCCTGCTTCCAGTCTCGACCTCATAATCACTGCTCTCAACCAGAGTTTGATTGTTTTCTACTGCTATGATGTTTACTAGGACCATCCATGCGCTTTGCGGATTCATTCCTGCGCTCTCATACATGGCGGAATGGTAGTTCCGCAGTTTGGAGAAATGAGTGATGACTGTTTTTAATGAACCGGGTTCCGTCTTCCATGGGAACTCTAGAACGACGTAATTGCTCTTGTGTGCTGCTTGTACAAAAACTAAGAAAGCATTTATGAGAAAATGCAGAACACCAAATTTCCTTAAAGGCTCCATTTTTTTTCGAAAAAGATATATGGAGCATCATATAGGTTGGCTTGAAACTGCTTGTCAAGAGCGTTTTTTATTGGAAAGGAATACATAAGTTAGGTATTTCTTCATGATTTATGAAAGCTTTGTAGATATCGAGGTGAGCAATTTTAATCTTTTTCGTAAGAGGGCTCATAATATGCTTTTCTATTTCGATCGAATTTTTGAAGGCATAAAATTAAAATGACAATGGAGAAGAATCCGCTGGAAAGAATGAAAATGGCTGAACTGAAAACTTCCATGTTTATTGATGTTGGCATAGAGCATATTCTTCTCCTTTTAGAATTCTTACAAGGCCAAGGGCTTTCACGTAATTCATAGAAATTATGGCCCGCTCATACCATAAATTCCAAAACTTGTGACTACATAACAGCTAATGAATAGGTGAACTCTATACATTTAGAAATAAACCGTTTTAGGAAAACAGAGCTTTTGTATTTTGGTTGCTATCTCCCTTCCTATCATCGCACGAAAATGCTATCGATTTAAAAAAATAAAATATTTATTACACGAATCGTGCACAAGGAAATTGTTGAAGTATCCTCGACAAAATCCTAAAATGAGTGTTACGAATTCATTTTTAATTTCGAGAAGATCTTAATTACGTTCACCTTCAGTAAAGGCATATTAAACAAAATTGTTTAAGAAGGACTAGAATTAGAAAATAGTGTGGTAAACTATTATGGCTATGCAATATGTTGTAAGTTTAATATTGCTTCTGCTGAGCGAACTAGCACATTATTTAGGAATTTCCGCATCCTGACTTTTGTTGTACAATTTTAAATTCAAGAATTCCAATATCAGCACTGTTCATCCTGATATCAGAAGGCTAATTCCCCACAACACGAACACATTTCTTAGCTTTCCCTCCCACAATTCTAATGCCCTTGGTTGCTCCTTATCCCAGAGAAGTTTCGTTTTGCTTATCAATCTCGAGCGACCTTGAACCCTGGGCGATGCAGCGATTCCTTTCAGTTCCGTTTCGAAAAGTGCTAAAATCCCGGATTCCATTATGGACATTAATTTTCCTGTCACCTTATCAATTTGCGGGGATTTGAGGAGATAATATGAATTTGGCGTTACTAAAACCTGTCTGTAAAACCAGTTCTTCGCCAATGTAGCATCGCATTTTGGTGGAAAGCCCTTCCTTTTTGAAATATTCTTCTGTTCTGCTCGAGTAGAATACTGCGTCTTGCCACCTTCCGAAACATGCGGTGTTCTTTGAAGTTGCCAGAATTTTTGGAAGTGCGTCACGATTGGGTGCGGCAATCGCAGTGCTTATCATTTTTCCGATTATGCCAATATCCTCTTTGGCCTCAATACGAGTTTTAGTTAAAAACTTGAGAGCTAGAAGTCGTGAGGATAAGGCAGCAATTAATGTGTAGTTTTTGTGAAACAATTGATCCAATTTTGTCATTCTGTCCTCCGGCGCAGGACTTATCACATCACTGGTCAGTTTCCCGGAATAAAATGTGAGAAAAAGGAGACACACAAAAGTCCACAGTGAAAATAGCCAGGAGCGCTGTATAGAGCTGGAGATCCTCCAGAAATTCCGAAGGAAATTAGGATTGATAAGGTGGCCACAAAAATGTGCCTACCTTCCCTAACTTGGAGGCGGAGCAGAGTAGTCACTAAAATTAACGCTGAAATGAGACACAGCCACACTGAAACATGGACTGTGTGGGTAAACACTTCTATTGGGGCAATATAAGATAGTTTGTAAATTTTATTACCCATTTTTTGGTTTTATAGAAATTGTTTTATACAGGATTTTTTGGGTAATACGGCAAGAGGCTGGGTTCGATTCCCGGCTAAGGGATTTACTTTTAATTGTTATCATGTTATACATTACCCAAAAAATCCTGTATAAAACAATTTCAATATAAGATAGCTTTCTCCTTGGTTGGTCGCAATAAGCAAAATTGGATTCATGTGGAGGCAACTGAAATACGGCTTGCTTGTGATTATTGACGCCTCCATAAATTCTAAAAAGGGATTCCAATTCTGTCCCGAATTTGAAAAGAAAGATTGTAGAGCTTCGGGCGATCACGGTGTTCGTACAACCTTTCACAAGATTCACACTTGACACTAGAGAAGCGTTGATGGACGTGGCGCATATATTGAAAAAGTAAACTATTGGAGCGAGCATGATAGCTCCGCCGTGCATATGTCGAAGTGTCGGATATGCCAATAAAATATTGTGAATGATGTGTTGCCCAATTGGGTAATCTAAGACAAGAATGTTATCAGGAATTGGGAGCTGAAAGCTCGCACGAAGCCCGGAGAAATTCAAGCAAGAAGGTGGGTTTGTTGAAGACATCGAAATCCGGACAGAAATATTTCTTCACTGTGAATTTTATTATTTGGAAATATTGCGACAAATATGTTTTCAGCTAAAACGAATGTTGGAATTTTGCTTACCTTACTGAATGGCAGACGCATTACGTGTATAAACCTAAAAGGAATATTTAAATTGGAATCAAATCGGGTTACACAACATTCTTTACCTGTAAACGTAACCATTAGTTTTGTATAATATTTATTGCTGGTCAGTAAATAGCAATTATAATTGTGTTTATTAAAGATAAAAATTGGAAAAAATGGATTACATATATTACTCCAAATTTAATAATAAGCTACATGAAAATGCAGACACAAAATGTGAACCATTTTCCGTTTTAAGTCACATTTACCTCCACAATAAAGAAAGTATATAATTTTTGCAAAGCAAACTAAAATTTTATATGTGCCCATTTAGCTGTCAGGTTGATGATTGCTTGCAAAAATATTTTTGGGATGATTCATACACAACATAATATTTCCTTGCTGAAAACCATTACCGACACGAGACTGCACAACGCCCACACAAGAAATACTGTCAATGTCTTCCCTTGCATGCCAAGAGACACAAAATTCTCTTCTTGCATCGGCTTCACCTTTGTCACGCCAATGATTCTACCTCTTTCCTGAACCCTCCCTGATGCTAACATTCCAATAAATTCCTTCCAAAACAATTCTACAATTCCTGTATCAAATAGTTTCTGATATGACATGGCCAGCTTGTCATGGTTTGGAGGCAGGAAGCCATAAAATATCGCGCTCACACTAAGCAGCTCTTGGCCGACGTGACATTTACGAGCTTTTGCTTGCCGGCGTATATCATTGCCATATTGTGCAAGGTACAGGGCAGCAAGCCAAGTGTTCACAGACGCCACTTGGTTGGGTAGAACAACCTTCTCCATATAATTGTTTGAACTGTCGAGGATGAACTTGCTCGTGAGGAACTGAAGTGTTTTCCTGATTGGCGAATGTGGATTTAGGGACGAACCCGCGTCGTTCAAATTTCCCAATGCCCATGAACTACCAACTAATGTATAGTTCCTGTCTTGCAGATCACTCCAAGTCGATAAGAGGTCATCACCGGTGGGACTTATTAGCACACTGGTAATCGAACCAGAATAGAAGTTCACAAGCAGCATGCACACTCCGGTCCAAAGTAGGAAGATATGGTAATGCCCGGAAAATCCATGAATCCCAGTTGACAGTGTGGCCGAAATCATTCGCAGCATTATTGAACCAGTTTCTTTATTTTTTAC
>JAHZNF010001766.1:0-10295 GCA_027744215.1 Troglopedetes dispersus
GTGAATCTGGTTTGTTTGCTGCCAGCATGGCTAAAGTAATTATACATTTTTTGCACAAAAACTCGACTTGAGATGCTTTTTGTACCGTTTCGTCCAATAAATACAAGGAAGAGAAAAGGGATACCTACTTAACTACTTACAAAATAAATTGTTTACTGATACTGACGTGCCTAAATTGTTTCGAAATTAAAAGATTGTAAGAAGGAGCTTGTTTAATAGAAATTTTACTTTCTGTTTTGCTCCTTTTTTTCCCTCGCGTAGAAATGGGTCCCACCTCCTAAATATCCAACCAGCCGGTATATGCCGATGTTAATGATGAGATTTACAAACCTCGAGAATGAGATGAAAGCTCGAGAAAAAAAATTACCTGTGTATCGCAATAAACTACGCAATAGAAACAACACCCGTTTCTACAAAAAAGGGCTCTCTCTCTGCCGCATACCTATATTAAGTGCTTATTGTTAATGTGACTGCATTTGTACTCTATTTTTCTGAATGAAATTGAATTGAAATTAAGCAATCGAGAGAAAAAATAGTTCATCATCGTGATCATCATCATATCCCAGTTTGGTTAAGCACCGGCATCCTTCATACCCCTTCCCAATTTTGTATGTGTATCACGGCAGTGAAATTGGGAGCAAGTGCAATGAAAGTGAAGTTGGTCTGCGTTTTGTAGAACAACACAAATAATAATAACAGATTTAGGTAATAAGTTCTCTCTTTCGTTTGCCAGGGCTCTCGCTCTGCCTGCGCTTGTCTTATATGATTGTCTCTTGTAACATCTCTTCCGCATGACATGACCTAATAACATCAAAATCACCAAAAACAAAAATGTACACATATTTACATTAGCATTGTGTGACTGCTGCTGCTGCGTTTGCCTAATGCCTACCTACTATGGGACACAACAGGAAGGTATATTTAATATGTACATATGCACCACAATATATGGCGCATTACTCATACGCGTGTGTCACTATCTCGCTTATTATTATGCATTCATTTACTCACATTTTTGGTGCGTTACCGTTCTGCCTCTACTTTGTGTGTGTGTGTGGAGCAATACGGCAGTAAAAACTGGCTTGAATGCTTGTTACTTTGGCTCGCCATGCGTGATGCCGTACACAACAAGCCGTGACATACGAGAACATGATGATGGTATTGCGATAACACTAGTAAATTGATAAGATGAGTCTAAACCCTCCCGTTCTACTGCACATTGTAATGCTGTTGTTGCACTCTCGTCCCCTTGTGGCTGTTGCAACTTTGTAGCATTTATTTTCAATGTGCAATCTCAAATACAATCATTCTACAACGGTCAATCAAGTTGCTCGGTGAAATAAATTATTTAGTGGAGTGAGCCCACTGCTTTGTTGTTATTAGCCTGTGTGCTCAATCGTCGTGACTAGTCCACTCGTCTTTTGACATGACATGACATACAAAACGTACAGTCGCTTTAACACAGTTTTTTTTTCTTGGGCACATTTTCTTAATATTATCATTATTGCCACACATGCTATTATTTTTGTAGGGAACGATAAACAAGTCAGTTTTATGGTGACTAAAAAGGCAAAGCAAAAACCTGTGTGGATCATCCTGTGTGATGTGCTGCCAATCTTATCTTTTATGTCCTACAACACTCCTGCATGCAAGCCGAACACCGTGTGCTCTATCTGACTGAACACGAATTTTTACATTCAGCTTGGAATCCCAAATTTGCACGTAATTCTTTCCGAAGACAACCCCCGAGTTCGGGAAGACCTACTTCCGCACACGAATATCCATATACCACCGACCAGAGAGGAGCATCTGTCATTGTACTAAATATTCATGCCTAATCCAATTTCCACATTTTGTCCGTAGCAAAAACAAAATTGTAAAATAAACATGCAAGCATATAAAAAATGCTGTTTTGATCTACTTTCTTGAGCTCACGACTTACTTTCGTAAGGACATTGTACAAAAATTGTGCCACGCGGCTTGAGAGATGCTAATAATTTTTATTTCTCCAGTTGTTTATCTGCATCGCATGTGATACCGTTTTTTTTATCCTAATACATAATTGCCAGTGCATTCATCTTCCCTGTGAAAAGTGTACCAAATTGCACGGTGATGGTTGTGTGGCACACAGATGGTTTCACGTCCAGGAGACATCGTTTCCCTGTTCCATACACCTTTTTCATTTCATTTATTAGAGCGTCACCCGTCTCCTTCCACGTTCCAATAATAATACCTCAGCTTTCCAGGCGAAGAGAAATCTGAACAGGAGAAAGAGACAAGACAAGCATGAGAACTCTCGCCGCCTCACTTACAACTATTTGCTCTCAATCTGCCTTAAATAAATAATGTGGATAGCCTATATTTCCATCTATCCACTCCATTGCTTTGTCAACTCTTTTTCTTCTCCATCCCCCATTATGTAATAAGTTTTTTTCCCTCCACTCCATCGAACCTCCTAAAATATCATGCACCTACTTTTCTACCCGTATATTCTCAACTCGTGTGCTCATTGCTCCTTCCACCACCACCACTACCACCATCGTCGCTCATGAAATGAACAAAAGTCGAACAATAACCTTTTTATCTACCTATACGCATTTTACTTATGCACACATGTTTTTATATTTTTTCACGTAAACCATAATAATATCCCTTTTTCTTCAAGTGAGGGAGAAAAGTAAAACATTCCTGTCTCACACACATGCGATAACCGTAACGTCCGATCCGAAACGGAAAAGGAGAGCTCCGAAACCGGAGCATCACTTATGAATTTACGAATCATCATGATCGTCATCAAAAGAATTTGTGAAAAATGTGGACCAGCTCATTCTTTTCTAAAAATTCCGAGAAAAAAAAATCGAGGAAGCAGAAAATCTTGTAAAGTTAAGCCTTTCCAACTTTTCTGAGATACCTTAGCGCATTTGGGAAAACACCGGTTTCTTCTGTGAGAAAATTGTGTGTTCCAAAACGAGTCAAAGTGAAGAAACAGTTCAACTCTTTTAAATGTGTTCATAAAAATGAAAACGAACAGTGTAGCTACGCGAGTAACTGGTGATAATAATATGAGATCGCGGCCTAGTCTCAGCCTCAGCCTACTTAAACTTGGAAAAAGACAAACGGAGTTGACACACAAACCTCTCTATCGGGCATTGCCCGACTTTGTCCTCAAAAATTGCTCACCCTCCCTTCTTCTCCTCTGCTTCCACACTACTACATCATAATAGTATTATTATCATGCTACACGAATGTTTGTATGTACCTACCTACTTCTGCCGTTCGTTCAGCCAAAAAACTGCATTGCATTCATTCTGTTCTGGTGGCGGTGGTGGTGGTGCGCTGGATACAGCTAAAAAAGCCATGTACTAAATAGAGGTCCGTTGAACGAGAACACACACATGCACGTGAGGAGAGTATAAGACAGCTAAAGTGTTCTTTTCCTATGTGATTTGTGTGTGCGGTTTACGTTTTTTGGAGCATGCACAGCAAAAGCAGCAAGTGTTACACTGCTTTTCGTCTTTCCTGCACAGTATTACCGTGTGTGTGGGTACACACACTTATAACATTGCCTCATATTCTCTGTTCTGCCACTTTTTCCTCTCCTGTTACTCTCGTTTTTTTTTCTGAACGAAAATGTAGTTCAACTTTTTGTTTGTGTGCGCTCGGTCGGCTCCCCGCTTGTGTGTGTGGAGTTTGAGTCGCGAGTCCAGAGAGCCAGAACCAGCAGAGTTCTTTGCTCTTTCGTCCTGGCTGCCTTGACATACTACGGTATTCCCCCATGTACGATTATGTGTGCTAGCTAGGCATATTTTTCGTGCACATGGTACATGTACACAACCTTATGTACCTACATATTTATAAATGAAACAGAAGAGAGAAAATGATTATCATCGTCAACCTCGAAAAAATACTGAACCATATTCCCATTTCCATATTTACATGTACCAATAATGCCGAGCCACCGTGCAATCTACTTTTTTCTTGGTGTTCATCCTAGAGGAACCTCTCTCATCTCTCTGTGATCCAGTATTCAATGCAGATTTTCACAAGGAAACGGAAACTGGGCAGTGACGCGGCTGACAACAATAATAATAGGATGAAACCACCGTGTCATGGTCCCGAAAAAGATCGTTGATGAATCTGGGTTTTCCTCTTTTGTAGCACACGCCAAGTCACAAAAATGGTTGAGAGTAGGGAAATAGAAACAGGGGCTCTCTGCTTACGTGTGGAGGTACTTAACACAAATTTTCCTCTCGTTATTTCTTTTTCCCTCCGCAAAGAAACCTATATAGACCCTTTCCGACACTATGAGTAGAGACCGGAAAGACAGTTTCTGGTCCTTTCATTACGCACAAAATTCATAGGGTGTGTGGATTTTCGAGTATGGTCTCCTCAACTCGGAGCTCCAATTCCAAATCCAGTAAATCTTTACGCTTCTTTGCATATCCAGATCAAACACTGAGTCAATCCACAGAAGACTCCCCAAAAAGTGCTAACCGAGATTGTAAGTAATGCTGTTATATGCCTTCAAGTGTAATTACATTTTACAAATCATCAAAGGATTACACACGTAAGAAATACTAACGCAATATAAAAGCCAAGTACCTACCCAGACCACCTAAATACGTAAGTAAGCAACGTGCCTTTTCTTAGTACCTACAGAGACATTCAGCATGTTCCATTTTCCTTTTAAATAGTTCACACATCATTACAATTTACTCTTTGCTCGCAACAACCTTTAGGCTTGACTCAGATTAAGTGTTCCTTTCATTTCCTTGTTAATCTCATTTGAAAATCACTCGTCACATATATATTCTACAATACCAAAATAAATATAAAGACAATGATGCACATACGACAGTTTGATGAAGTCGATGACTTTATTTCTTTGTCGTCATCATCATCATCATAACTCTCACAATAACAAGAGTTACGCAAGTCACGGCTCTCATATATTTTTTCCTTGTTAGCAAAAGCAAAAGTGTGTCCATCCCAAACCCAAAATGTGCTATAACACAATTCAATATGGAGTTGCCTACATACCAGCAGCAACAGCATGCCTCCTACTACTACGCCTATAAAGTCCTGATTTCCTATAAGAACATTATTGCATTAGCCGTAGCAGTAAAAAAAATTATTGCAACGCTAAAAGCAAAAAGAAAAATGTACGAGTGGAGTGAACGAACCAGCCAGCCTAATGTAGGTCCCTGCCCAAGCCATGAATAAAAGAGCTCATCATCAGTTATCATCATCATCATCATCACACCGCAGCCGTCCAAGAAAATCGACTGCATTGCAAAAAAATTATCGTAAGGCATCTCATATATATTGGAGGTCCTCATATTCATCTACAGTACAGAATATAAGCTCCGCTTTTATGTAAGAGCATAGTAAATAGCTAAACTAACAGTTCATTTCGTTCGTAGGAAGCATGCTGAAAAAGTGATGATGTTGATGATGATGATAAAGTCAGCCACTGATGCAGCATGTTTTTTTGGCCTGGCTTGGCTCACTCACATGCATGGAGATTACACAACACAACCTGTAACATATGAGCATGTGGTGTGTAAGAGAATATATATGTAACCAAAAAGTGTAATTCCTTTGCCATGCTCGTTTTTTCCTTTTAGCCTTTCCTCAACTTTGCTTATGGGTTCAACTTCACAGCAACAGCGGTTCGTTCGGCAGAAGAGCAGCTGTTGTTGTTCTTACACGGATAATATGAATGACAAGAATTGGGTCAGCTTATCCTCAGTTTCCCCACCACTACTACTCGAGTCAGAAAGAGGCTATTTTCTAATAGCAGCATAGCATAACCAAATTCTTGCCTTCTTGATTCCCATTTTTCTGATATTATAAATATGTTCACTTTTATTATTACACTTATCTATAATATTATGTACATACGGTTAATACAGGCCAGGTCAATCTCCGGCCTGGAATGAATGAAAAAAGGAAAACATACGAAGACGAAAAGGAATGGCATCATTGGCATCTTCTCATCATTCCCATGTCGAGTTCAACGGATCGGACGGATGCTACAATTTTCATTACATTTACAAAGATGAAAATGACATGCAACAAAAAAATCTCATTTGTTCTTATTGCCTCAATCCAAGTGGAACAGGGTCCAACCAACAAAGCAGACCCTGGCAAGAATAACCATTCAAGCCAGGGATAAATATGCAAAGAAAGACCTACTTAAACATTTTCCTTCAAACTTTTTCAGAGTTCCTCACTTTTACTTTTCCTTCATGTCCTTCGTTTTGAATAAGACATCGGTTAAAATCGGTGTCTCTTTATTCTAATAATGTTTTACTGCCTACATTTTATTAATTTCATTTACGCAAAGCCGCTACAAATTACGAATTGGCATATGGTCTACAAATTTTTCTGTCGGACAAAGTTTAATATATTATTGCTGTCATTACCATTACTCGAATAATTAAGTCAAGGAAAAAGAGAGGTTAACACAAGCGAAACTGTTTCGAGGCTCGCTCACAACTATGTATATCTTTGTATTTTTAAATACGGTATCATTTTGTGCTGGTTTGTACTACTTCTGTATTAAATGTTAATAGCGTGATTTTAAGATCGTGTGTATACTTGTATAAGGTTCCTTAATATTTACACAGGTGTGGTTATATGAGCATGCAATACTCTCCTATAAGAATTGAGCGTGTTATATAGCCTGTATTCCATTGTCCTAATTATTCAATCGAAACACGAAATTAATGTCAACATTATCATCGTGACTTGATGACGATCCAATTCATCCACCTTCCTTGAGCGATCTATATTTTCATCAGAACGTTGATTGTACAAACATAACTACAGTGCTACTCTCCGTATCACATTGTGGTGCGGTGGTCCTATTGTCACGAGTCAATCAACCGTATTATGTACACGAGCATGATTCTATGTTTTGTCAATGTGACAGTTTCCTACTTTCCCCCAAAAGAAAAACCGAACCAAGTCAACAATGACAGCATGAGGACATCAAAATTGACACAACAAGTATTTCCCCCTTTATTTCTTCGCTATTCATTTTTGATGATGAGCCTACTAGATTTATCAAGACTTCCTTTTCACTTTCCCTGGCTCCTCTCTTTACGGAGTACTCTTCGAGAGAAATGTACGTAGATATATAAATGCAAAACCAGGAGTTTACGAACGCAGCATTTTTTGCTTGTAGCATGCCTGTCAACATCTTAGGTTTGACAATAGTGATGATGATGATAATGATGATCGGTGAAGTGTTAACGACATGCATGGAATCAAGAACAAGAGCGGCAGCAAGCAAATATTCTAGGCATGCCATCTACGTCGGCGGCGGCATCGTTCGTTGACTTGCTGACACATGTACCCAATTTGCATATATCTACAAATAATAAACATACACATGAAATATGGCACTCCAAAATATTTTCCTTTCCTCTTTTTTTCGACAAAACTCACGAGCAAACAGTTGCTGTGCGTAAACGTTGCTCTTGATGATTTCGCCAGAATTATTATATTTTTTGTGGAGTATTTCCTCCATTTTTTTTCCTTCTTCCTACTAAAGCCCCCACCATCATCGGTGAACTCTCTAAAAAAATCTTTGTGCTGCGCAATCATAAAGTGACGGATAAGTTTGGTATATGGAACATGAAAAAAGTACGAGACGAAATGTTGAAAAAAAAACACCAGACCAATACTCCATGATCATATTTCTCTTGTTTTGTGTGTGCATGTTTTGCCATCGTCGTCACATTTGTTAAAAGAAAGTGGAGGAGTCCTAAAAAGTCGTTTGCATCGAGTGTGTGTGTTGTGTATGCGAGTGTGTAATGCGGTGTGCGTGTCAACGACCCCAAAGTATTTCAATGACGTTCTCAATATAAAAAAGAGCTTAATACCCCACATAATATACTCCATATATCACCCTAAAAAGTTCATGTCAAAAATATGTCGTCGAGTCATCGTGGCTTGGTTTCGTTTGTCTGATATGAAAAGCATGTACACACAGACTATACCAGGCTGTATCGTACTACAGAAGAGGTTGATATTGGTATTACAGTCGAACGAAACACCTTTAAATTGGTGGAAAGGATGCCATATGATGTGATGTATGGAATGTGACATCTGGTTCACTTTCCACACTCCGTTCCGTGTGCTGAATGAATAGAGAGCAGAGCAGAGAAAAAAGAAGAGTACCACATCATTGGTTTCGTCGTATGCACTATTTATCTCCTCTTCACTTTAAATAGCTCCTCGTCGATTCAAGTGATCAGAGAGTGGTGATGACGATGTCACGGTAAAAGTGACTGAACTTAAGCCCTATATATTTATCACCTCGCCAGCAGCAGCAGCCCATCATCGTCAAATAAGATCATGTGGACATTTTTTTATCTCGCTAAAAGGTGGCAATATTTTATTTGCATATTATATATTTCATCTCTGTCTATGCAGTCATTCCTTCATGAATATGGTGTGCAAATGTTCTGGAAAAAAACACGAGACTTGCTTTATGTGAACATGCTAATTTTTTTCCTCAAGTTGGAAAAGAACAAGAAGAGGGGAAAGTGAGCAGGGAAAACTAAGTGTTCGTTCACATAAATGAGCATGTTTTCTTGAAAGAAATGGAGTTCATTCCGAGAAGGTTCGGCTGGCTTGAAAAAAGTCTGGAGCATTGGCCGCTCGTGAACTTTTGCTCCAATTTTATTATCACCCCCTGAGTCACATTGCGCTATACCTACTTATATCATGACCGTCATTTATTGTATTTTTGCACACAGTCATTCATACATGTTGGATGCCAGCATGCATCAAACATACCGTGAAATGGAACTCACATTTGGAACAAGATCTTGTAGTCTGCAGTGTAAATGCCATATCAATTCCGAATATTAAGAGTTGTAAATCCCAGCAGCAGCGCAGCAATCGCAAATTCCACACTTCTACAATTCATCCGACTAATTACTTTTGACGAGGAAAATGCTCGTCAATTTGTCCTCCGTAACAACGCAGGCAAAAGATGTTTTTTTTATCCTGCAGCATGAAAACAAAGAAGTCATTGTCCTGCTCCCTTACCCTGCACGCTATAATAATAAAATTACAGAGTCAGTCCCAGCCAACTTAACGATGAGAAGATGTGTTAATGACGTGACTGATTTGATTACTAATGAAATGAAGTGCAGCAAATATGAACCGAAATGAATCAAGAGAGTTGCAGTTTTTGTTTACGAGATTTTACGAAGCCTAACCTAAACTCAACCTTTTTTATTTGTTTACTTCAACAATGTCAAAAATGTTATTTATTATTTGTCATTTGTAATTTTGTTCGTCGAATCATGTCAGCATCATCTTTGCTACTACGTATTATCGTGGTTCTCTCTTTTGCTTATTCTATGTCCTTATCCTAAATAGAGTGTATAAAAATAAATCCCCCAAAAAACATCATGCACACACGGTTTTAATTGACCACATTCGATTAATACGAGGATACTCCAAACGCTCACTCATGCATACTTATAATAATATCCTCTTCATTTATTGATCAATTATTTTTGTCCTCTTTTGTCTTCTTATCTTCATTTTACTACTTTAAATTACCACAGGCAAGAGGGAACCAACCCTTTTTCCACATTTTCGATACGACGCAAACAGGCCAAAGACCATCAAGCATCCTTCCAGTGCTTAAAAATACGTCAACTACAAAATCGCTTCAATTACATGTGTTGTATGGTTAAACTTGCTGCTTATCTCCAACCACATAGTGGTGAATTCATTCGTGACTGTGCGACTTCATTTCCTTTTCAACAAAGTCCAAGCCACCACGTCCTTTTTACTGCGAGAGCAACCGATAAGGGAGTATTAAGCGTAATGATATCGAGGTCAGTTTAAGGCCGATAAGGATTTAGGTAATGTGATCCTTTTTTAGAATCTATTTGAGCCGAACAAGTAAAAACTAATTCAAGTAAACTGAGTCACTCTTACAAAAGATTTACAGTTCGCCCCCAAAAACCTTTTCTATCAATATCTTCTATCCTTTTCGAGTCTCAGATTGATTTTACACAATATGAATCTCCAATATATGATACTTCGGTACTTCATCTTTTTTTAAATGATGACAAAGCATCCAATCACAAATCATTGTATCATTTAAACTGTTAGTTAGTGAAGCGAGAACCGTCTTATGTATATTGCCCAAATGTTGTGGAGCTTATTACTAAACAAAAAGTCGCGATGAGCTATTTTAATTAAAACATAAATTCATGAACTGCGTCCTTTCTCATTTTCTTGTCAACCTAATTTTTTCA
>JAHZNF010001768.1:0-17545 GCA_027744215.1 Troglopedetes dispersus
CACAATCAAAGATAATTCATGCGTGAATCAACCTTGGGCAAACTCTGAACCAGTGATCACATATAAAGCCTTTTTAAATTAGTGGATTGGAACTTCTACTTATGATTTTTTCCCAGATTTTCAGAACTTTCGGAATAAAAAAACCAAAATAATAATGACACAAAGGCTTGCAAAAAGTTTTTTTTTGCAGTCTCTGGTATAAGAAAATATGGAGCAAAATTCCTTGGGCATTTATTTATTTGGGCCAGTTTTTTTTTTGTTAGAGCAACGAACGAGAAATGTATTCGTTGAATGCGAAATTTTTGTTTATATTTTCCTTGCCAATAAAGTCAAGCTGCCATTTTCCTTTCCTTTTCTGCTTCTAACTACAGCATTCTACTATGTACTATCTCGATCTGCATTCATCATCTTTTAATGCACACACAAGCAAAAAAGGCATCCTAGCTTTTCTCTGGTGTTCACTAGTGTTTCCGTTATGCGGCGGAAATTCTTGCTTGAAAGAAGGAATTGGGATGCTCATGTGTTATTCAGACAATGAAAATGGAAGATAATGGTGCGTGGGTGGATAAGAAAGACTGTGATTTGCTTGTCCTTGTGGTTCTCTCTCTCTCTCTCTCGTGCTCAACTTCTTTTTTTTATTTGCATTTTTATGGAAAGCGTAGGTCGTGTAGTCTGCTGGTGGAACAAGACGTTTTGTGTCTAAAAAAAGGCATAGAGTGAGAGTAAAAGCAATTCATAGGAAATTTTTGGGTCCTTTTTGTCCCTTCATTAAGTGTGGGAAACAGTGATAACGAGGATTATGTAATAAGTACTAATTAGACAAAATTTTCGGATCTCTCACTTTTTCTCCTTGATTTCCTTTCCAAGTGCTCTGGAAGAAGGATATACTCCTCTCGGATGAATTTTTAGCGCCTCCATAATCCAATTATTATGTATAGTGATGATAGGGAAATTTTTTGTTCGTTTGTGCTTGTAACTTTTACTCCCGATCCTGTCTGCACCAGTTTTGCATCCGTGAAATGTGAAGAAAGAGAGAATATCATGTCTTGTCGAGTTGCCAGTTGCCCAGCAGAACGTGTTCTTCCTTGGCAAAACTACTATTTTATGAGCTACATAGCTCGCCGTGGATTTGTCGGAATGGATCATTGGAGAATACTTGAGTATATTTTTGAGGCAGCCTGTTTCACTTGCGTGCCTTTCGTCGTTGAACAAGTTTTCCCTCAAGCTTCTTTGCCCTATAAATTTTTTTTGGTACACGTGTTTATATGTTGCACACGGTGGTTTGGGGCTGCTAATATAGCCATTAAAATGAGCCAAATTACATTCGATCCTATTTGCTCCTGTCAGCGGCAGACATTTCATAATTTTCTGAGTGTGGTTTCGGGAAAATAATGAGTCAGCGTTTTTTAGCCAAAACGGAAGATTTTTTTGTGGTAGGCTCACCAACAATTTTTGGAGCAGGGCTCCTTTGCTGCTTTGCGTTTTTTTTGCCTTGCTTGGATCTTTCTTGAGTTGTTGGTAGCATTTTGCAGGAAATTGAACAACTGTCTGGTGAACTTGTTCAAAAGGTACTATGTACCTTGAACCTGCTCTAAGGATTTATTGCCCACATCACAATTTTTTCCTGATTTCAGCATTTCCAAATTTTTTGGCACTTGAATTGCAAGGGCACCATTTCCTGCTTTCCTAGGTTTATGTGTATCCAAAAAGATTGACAAGATCAACTCATGATGACGCAATAGGAATATTTTCACAGGACCTTATCTTCAGATGTTAGTGTGACTGTGGTCAGTTTTATATTGTCAGCAGTAAAAAAAAGTATTTTTGTAAATGAAAACCACATTCGTGGTGGAGTATCTTTTAGTCAGCTGCTGATTTTTTCAATTTGGGAAGGGAAAGCTGGAAATAAATAGTGATTTCTGGTGGTATTGATTCGTTCGTAATGAACTTGTTAGTTAAGCTGACGTAGTCCAAGCCTAACCTCAATTCGCTGCTGAGCTCTGAGCTGATTCCAGAGACGGGAACAGAATTGGGAAATGAGTGAGGAGAGTAAATTGATGAATGCGAAAGTGTACATATCCAGAAAATTGGAGGATGGAGGAAACACGATCTCTGTAGTACAGTGCTGCAGCTGAGCTGGAACAAAAAATGGAGAATACACTGATGAGCACTTTTGAGTGCACGGGTATCCTTATTTCATTCATGCCTTTCACCATCACTCCTTTTTAATGGAGGAATATCTTATCAGGCGTGTACCCGTGCATAAGGCTTTTACTGAATGGTGAGTGAGGTCGTTCCAAAGAAATGATTTTGTGTCACTAATTTCATTTGAAAATTAATTAGTGTGCAGTGCGAATAGCACCTTCGTTCTATTTTCAGCTTTGACTTTTAACCACAATCCTTTTTGTCACGTTCTCTCCTTCCAAATTACAAAGTATTTGTATGAATGGTTTCATTTGCGTAATTAGTAACTGATTGCGTAAATCCTGAAGGAAAGAGTATTTTTAAACTGAATAATTCATTGATATGCAAATTGTCGGATAAGCCAGAGGGATTATGCAATGGAAGTCACAGAGTCACAATTTGTAATATTATTGTTAAAATCCATTTTATGACAGTTACAATAAAGACACAAAAGGTGCCGCTTAGTACATATAAACGCGGAAGAAAAGCAAGTTTACAAAAATGATTTATTATACCAAAAAGCGCGATATAGTAGTTAGTTGACCATTTCAATGTGTCAATGAGTTATCATCACCATTTTATATTTATCTGCGCTCTGCACCATGTGTTTACAAGGAAGAAGGGAGGTTGGTATGCAAATCCTGGTAATTAATTTATTGCAATGATAAGTATAGTATATACATAAGATAAGAAAGCACTTTTAAGCCCGCAAATTAAAATCGATGGTAAAAGAGATAAACGAGTATATTTTTTGATAAACAATAAAAAAATTTTTACAGGAAGTACTCGATTATTATTGTGATTCTGATGAAGACAGAAGCTTCTACTATGAACCCACGCGTTTCTTCGAAACAAAAGTTTTTATGCGGACATCCACCTTTTAGTAGATACCTATCATTTACAGAGAATTAACTACTGTGTAGGTGTAAACTGTAAGCGAGCCATATATAAAGAAGTCTCACGCAATCCACCGTACAATCCAAAGTGTAAATAGTAATTAAGCTGGCAAGCAGCACTCTTCTGCGTAGCAAAAACTGACGCTTTTCAGTTACTCCGTAAACTGTATAATAAATGGCTCAAAGTGTGTTGTTGTACAGATTATGCGTTCGTTCGGCGAACGAATACCTGCGTGTCCACCACATTTGTCTTTGTGGGATGCATAATACTTAACCATAATAAGCTCTTCGGTTTGGCATGTGATTTGCGATGAACGTAACACACAATCTGCACAACTTCTCAATAAGGAATTATCTGCGAAGAAGGTACTTTTTCTCCTCTGCATGAATCCTGTTCGTGACAATAACGCAAAAATATGCTGACTCTATTGCTATAATTTACGATAGATAGATAGATGCGGTTTGCCTTGCGTAATCCTCCTTTCCTAAACGTTTTGCATATAATGCATGTATGTATTCATATGAAAAATTTGAGTGATGATGATGATGCTGACGAAGATATAGCTAAGCGGATACAATAGGATTAGTTTAGAGTCAATTTACCCACGTTTTTTTTTACAACTGACATGCTAAGAAGTTGGAGCTTATCTACCAGTTGAACCACAGTGATCACATGAATGAGAAGTGAAGGCCCAGCAGTCTGCTCCTTTTTATTTTATTCATTACTCAAGTAAACTGACTAATCAGGGAAAACCACGTAAACCACCACTTGACACGTTTCTCTGTTCACTGGTGAGTCAGTCGTGTAACTTAATTAATTTGTGGTGTTTCGAAACGATTTTTTTAGGGACACTTTCTTTTTATTAGTGAAGCCAACCGTCTTTTATTTCACGCGAATAAAAAAATCACATGTGTATCGTGTCATGGTTTTAACGAGTGACTGTATTGCCAGTTTGTTGGTTTTGTGCGAAAATGGGAACTTTTTAGATGCAATTAATCTGCGTTTTTATGAGCTCGTGGAGTTGAGTATGAGTGGAAGTGGGGCGCGGATGGGTCATAAGACTCGTAAAGGTGAAGCGGCATAATAATACACACAAAAACACTCAGTCGCACCAACCAACCATTTCGGTTTCTTCTTTTTTTTGCGACATAAAAGTTGATGAGAGTGGTTGTGGTCGGGTTTTTATGAGGACGATTTTTACAAAAAAAAATTGTGTCCACATAATATGAACATATTTTTTTTTGTTATCGTGAGGTGACCACCACTCACCACCGTCAAGACATTCCTATTATCTTTTAAATCCCATTTCCTCCGTGTGCAGTGATCCCTTTTTCGTTGTAATTTTATTTTTTTTTGGAGAATTTTTTTCCCAATTTTCTCATCTATGGTGATTTTGAGTGGTGTGTCATTGAGAAGTAATCATGCCCTCCTCTCCAGTATCCACCATTTTCATTTCATATGTCTTTTGGTGGCTCTCCTGAGATTTTTGTCATCTCCGATTCCAGCTTGGAGCGAGCGGAAGGGCTTCCATTCTTTGAGTGTAATCCTGTCTGGGAACGTGTACACGTAATAATGTGTGAGCCAACCAGCTCTGAGCTCATTCATGCTCCCATTTCTCAAGGGTGAATAGCTTAGAAAAAAAAGTAAAGTAGCTCCGTAATGCTATTTTGAGACCACTATATTGTTACAAAAAAATTGGATTTACGTCTACGTTTTCCAAAAAAAAATTGGAATTCCTTTGTGACAAGAGCCAGACCACTTTTCCATTAAGGGTTTTTTTCTTGTGAATATATTTTTTGTTCGTCACAGTCACAAGTGAATTGAGATTAAATTTGTGAGGCTATTGAAAAATGACTTGGACAAATGAAATGTGTGCAAATTAAGTTGTTTCAGAAGACTTGAATTACAATAGTTTGTGTGTGTGGAAGTGTATGTGTGAGTTGGGCCAATGTGGATTCTTTTGAAAAAGATGAGGAAACGGTGCTCCAAAAAGTGCTGGAAGAAGGAGCAGCAGCAACAGCAGCACGAAATTGGAGCCGTTGGCCTCCACCGTGACTTCTCAGCATTTCTAATTTGTCGTTGTAATTCTGATTGTCCTTCGAAATTGGAAAAGCAGCCGTCACCGGAGTCAAGCCAGTCAACTCTGAACGCTAATGAGGACCAGGGTTCTCTCTTGTCAAGAACCAGCCCCGCAGTCACACCCGATGATGGAGAGAACGGGGAGGGTCCGATGAACGGGGTGGAGTCAGAGATCGAAGTGAACGATGTCACCCGTGAAGGTCATGACAAGGCCGACCCATCCCAGTTTGAACTTTTGAAGGTACTCGGACAAGGCTCTTTTGGGAAGGTAAGCAGGAAAAATGAAAAAAAAAACATTTTCCTTCCTTTTTTTTGGAGCAGGATGTCATTAAATGTGTGCACACATTTCCTTAAGGTTTTTCTGGTGAGGAAAATAGTCGGAAATGACGCTGGGACCTTGTATGCAATGAAAGTTCTGAGGAAGGCGACGCTAAAAGGTAATGTTTGTTATAACCACTTCTTTCCAGTTCCAGCTTAACTTCATTAGATAAACGTAGAATTCTGGTAAATTCTTGATACGCAGCCTACGCAACATTTTTAGCTGGTCTCGAGTGGACATGTGTGACATATTGAATGAATGAGACTCAACAAGTGCTTATCTCAATTCACATGTTGAGTTCAAGTGGAACCTTTTCACACTTTGTTCATCTGAGAACTATGGGGCACGTCAGCTTGGAAAGTTGCACAAAGTTGTGTGCATGAAAGAAGTCAAATGAGAAATACGTGATGCTAGAAAACCTTCGCAAAGAATGCTGTACACTTTCTAATTCATTTATGGTTACGAAATAATTATGTGCAATGCTTCCAAGACATTTCCTTTCATCCCGCTTCCTCTTTCCGACCACACAGGATGCATGTGTAAACTCTTCTCTTTCTCTCTCAAAATTTGTATGAAATGTAATATTGTAGCTGGATAGATACAATGTCGATTTTCTCATTAATTCCAACTCACATTAGAAAAGGACACAAAAAGGATCTATTTTGAGAAACGCAAGGGTAGCTTCTCCTACCAAGCAATATTCTGTGCTCAGGTGTGATCCATCAAGACCATACAAAATTATTGTCACATCATCCTTTTGTGAAACAAGAAAAGTTTGGGATGATGATGCGAACTCTTGTTTTGCTCTCAAGCTTTCATGATAACAATAAAAATAGTGCTGGATTTCTCGTACGAACACACGTACAATTTTACTGTTGCTTTTTCGTGACACTTTCAAACTTTTTTCCTTGTTTCTTCTGAGGAGTAATGGGTTCACACAAATCGTTTATCTTGAGACTCTCATCAGTTGAGAAAAGGAGGAAACAGGCACGAGGAGAGCCTTTCCCATTTTTTTTCCTTTTCCTTTCATCTTCCTACTTTTTTTGGAGCAAGATGACAAGAAGGAAAACTCCTTCCTTTTTTTCCACTCTCATCACGCAACTCGAAAAGAGGAATCAGAGAAGCCTTGATTCCATGCTCCGTGTCTCATCACTCGCTCCGGTTCTAATAGACGTTTAAAAAGTTTTTTTTTTCTTTTGGGCAAAAAAAAAAGTGTCTGCAACTGGTTTGGGAGTGGATATAATACACATAAATGTGTAGAGGAAAAACAGGCAAGATTATTTTTCAAAAGAAAAAACTTGTTTTCTCCTCGCATTTCTGAAAGAGCTTATCTTGGAAAAAAATTGAGAGAGAGAAGCGTGCTAAATTATTAAACGAGCCTATTTCCATTTTTATGCATTTTTTTATTCCGAAAAGAGAGATGAAAGCAGTGAAAGTAATTACTGTCTCTACTTTAAAAGCATTTTCATCTTTTTTTTACCAAAAAAAAATCAGCATAAAAAAATGGATGATGCACGTGAAGGTATTTTATTCATCTGTTGCTTGTGTTCCTGTGTGTGTGTGCGTATAGTTGAGTGTGTTTCACTAATGCAAAAAGGTTAGTTCAGGTGAAAAGGGGATTAGCATAATTTCTGTTTGCCATGAAATGACTTAATGTTCATACATTCTCTCTCATCCCATATTCCGGAGTGAATTAAACTAACGACGTGATCCACTGAACAAAGATCTTTTCTGGAAATAATAATGGAACAATCTAGCTCTTCTTCGGTGGAGTCAGGACAGATAGATATTTTTAGTATCCTTGTCATCCTGCACGGAGCACACACACACACACACGACCGACTTTAGGTAAGCTTCGCTGCAAACCACTCTTGGCTTCAGAAGCAATATTTGCAGTGGTGACATGATGACATCCTCGTTATCGATTTCTTGATTACTACCTCATGCATGTGTGCTCTTCTGTTAACTTGTATAATATATATATATGGACACACATGTATGATAGAATATGAGTGAAGATGAGTTTTACTCAAGATCCAGAGATAAGGTCCGGGGATGCCACTCCCATCCAAAACTGCGTCGTCCTCTGCTTCCCCTTTTATTCCACGTCACTTCCTTTATCACATATAACCACAGTCTGATTAATGTCCTCGTAAATCCATTGTGAGTAGAGTGAAACAAGTTAAACTAAAGTTTCCCATTTTTTTTCAAAAAATTTATTGCCACATTGTTTCACCAAACCAATCTGCTCCAATGCTTCTCTAACTCCCTTATCATAAAACAAAAAAGTGAAAGTTATTTTTTTCCTCACGAAAAAAAAGTTTCTTCCTTGGCAGCTCACATTTTATTATCATCGTCACCATTTTTTCCGGAGAAAAAATGGTGTTGAAAGGGAAAAAGGATGAAATTTGTAGCAGAAGTCACAGAGAAAGAGAGAAGCACACTATATTCTCAAGTGGAATAAAATTAATTAGGAGAAGTTGATTAAATTGACTCAGACTTTAGACACGCTCCCTTGCACACCGCACACTCAGGGTTTCCATTAGATAGAGAACTGTGGAAAAAGAGAAAAAAAAATGCGTAAATTTTTCTACTCATTCCTTGTGCATAATTAACCTTTTGGGTTTGCTGGCAGACTCCTCTTCTCTTTCATTCCTGGCTGGTTGGCAAGAAAAGTAATGTTTGTTGAGCATGCGTTTCTTGTGTGACTTTGTGGAGCAGCAACTGTGGAAGCTTTCTCGGGCTATTAATTTAACATGGACGGTGTCGTAATTTTGGAAGTTTCATTTCCTTAGTGCTATAGTAGTTAGTGTCTTTGGGGGCCATGCATGAATAACGTAACGTAATTTTTTTTACTTCAAACGTTGGTCTCCAGCCTGAAAAAAACTTGAAGGTCACGTGTGGTGTGGCTTCTTAGATGATGTGCATGCAACATGTGCGTGATGGAATATTCAAGGAAGTCTAGCCATGCTCACTTCCGAAATAAATGCATGGAGTAATGTTTATTTTACCACCCTGATGCACCATTTGCGTCACTTTCTCAACAGTATTATTAGATCCTCGCCTCGCCTGCATTCTTTGTTACTATTCTCCTAATCTGGTGAATCGTTGCTTCTGAGATCGATTGAAGCACAAAATTGCATTTTTCAAAAGGAAAATGGGCAATCACTTAGACTTGTTATTGGTTTCCCCTTTCTCCTTTCATTAGAGTAGAGCCAATTGATCCTTGTCTTATCGTCGCCATCAGAGATATGTTGCCACCCGTTTTAAGAGTTTTTTTCTACAAGTGACGGCTCATTTCCTTTCCATCAAGGATTTCTGGGTTGCTTCAAGATTCAATGATTTGGAAATCTGGAATGGGTGACCAGTTGACAACAAAAACTGGAATTTATAAAAAAAAATGTGCAAAAAATTGAAGTCAGTCTTAAGACTCGTAACGAGTCGTTGCTCCACCCATTTTCAAGGATTTCATGGTCATGTCAAAAACGTTGGAAAAGCCTGACTCATAGTTATGTTGTTTTTGAAGTATAAGAAGGCTGTCTGAAATGGAACCGTAAAGTGGATCTTTTACCCAGCGATGCATGTCGGACATATAGTATACTTCTTTCAAGAAAAGAATGGTACCTAAGTAGTTGGTGGAGTATCCTTTTTGCTTTTCTCCGGTTTTTTTTATTCTGCGTGGAAACTGAATGGAAGGAAAAGTAGGTAACCTACTTTTTCCGTTCGACTCAACGAGCTGAAAAAAAAAGTCAGCTTGTGAATGTGATTTTTTTTTGACTTGCTCCAATATCACACGATTCACGCTCTGTCTCTTCCCATCAATCTACCGTTTGAGGGCACCCTCAAAGATTCATTCATGACTGGTGTGGATGGATGTGGAGATGCAGTCAGATGTTCTTAACTTTCATTTCGGCACACATTCTTGCTGCTCTTTCGCCTCTCGAGTTTCCTTTTCTTCATTCACTCCAGCTGCAATTCCTTTCTTGCCAGAAATCCTATCCTTCCTTCCTTTCCTGGGATTCCAGCTGAAAATGAGGGACGAGCAGCGGGACTGACGTGAAGAGCAGTGAACTGGACCAAATAGGAGCTTTTTCAGTGTACTCCGCGAGAAACTTTATTTCGTGCATTTTGGGAATTCTTTGGAGAAAGTTTTGGATAACATTTGTCAGGAAAAATTTGTGCATGGAGTGTGCAAAAGTCTAGAATTTATTTAACCGGGGTACTTTCCTTGTAAATTGATGAGATTAGACAACACTTATTTATATGGGGTTTCAAGCTCGGGAAATCTTCTCATTTCCTTTACAAGGAAGGAGAGCTTCCGTAACTTTTCTCTTTTAGATTTAAGTGTGGGGGTCATCCACAAATATGGTAATTCTTGTTAGCAGATTCTCGAATCCTCCTAAAAAATAACTCGAGCCACTAAATCAAGGTGTATGAGTTTTGCGGCTTAAAAAGTTCACTCCATTCTCGTTACGATATGTATGAATGACCCCCAAGCTAGGCTGTTAAACACATGAAATAATATGGACTGACGAAGGGAATTTATTTATCGAGTTATCTTAATTTATTCAGCCTCATGTATAAACACATTGTTGCATAAGTTATTGATCCACAAAGCATCTTTTTTCCGAAAACTTTTTTCATGCTTAAATTTTCATATTGAAGAGAACACATGTACATGTATGTATAGTATAGTATACAGATAATTCATCTTCTCTTGCTTTATTTCTCCAAATTTCTTCTTTAGATTAAAAGATTTTTGTTCCAGTGCTTTTCCCATCTCCGAACTTTTAATTTAAATAGTGAAAGCTGCTGGCCTCCAAACTGTCGTAAAAATTAACAAGACAATAACAGCATTTACTTGTTTGTGCGCAATTTTACATTTCCGAGAATTACTGACACTGTAAAAAGAGAATGAAAGAAAGAGAAAGAAGTTTTCCCCATCTTCTCTCAATGACATGCCCTTTTTTGTCTCTTTTTATTGAGCCACTTTCTCACACTTGCAGCTTGCGACACAAAGTGGAGGACACGACAGATTTAATCTAAAGGGAGTTTTTTTTTCTTGTGACCATCCATGTACATATTTATTACATGCGGACTGGGTTAAGCTGGTGGTAGTAGTAATTTTTGCCAAATGTGTTTGAAGACTGTTTCCTTTTTGCTCTGAAGGAGCAGAGTAAAGCGTCAGCAAGGTTTTGGATCCATAATAATCTGCTGCACTGATGTACCTATTCTGCAGTGTGATTTTACTACTGTTGGCAAAGAAGAGCCATTTTTAGAATAAAGTGACATATGCTGGTTGGTGGAGCATATATACATATACATATATATATAATATATGGAGGAAAAATGGATGCAGTCAAGTGAGAGACGAGCACTGCGATGATCACGAAAAAAGGAGCAAAGTGAAGCATCTTTGTTTTCCATTTGCAAGATTCGATGTCTTCTTCATCTTCTAATCTTTTTTTTCTGAAGGGAACATGGAAAGTAATTTTGTGAAAATGCGATTGCTCCTGGAGTAAAGCTGAACGTGATTTTAATGTGATGCTCGTGGAGCCACTGTTATTATGAGTCATCATTTTCTAGTGCAAATGCTCCATTTATATTGTATGCTTACTACTGGCAATAAGTTAGATAAGAAAATTAATGTCTGTTTGGGATGCAAGTCAGCAGCGTGAAATGGCGATAATGGGATTGACCAATTGATGATGAAAAGGATAACCGAGTTGTCCTAAAAGGAAGGAAGCGTAACGTGCGCGAGGTTCAGTGATGGACAAGAAAAACACTTTATCTGGAGGCAATGCATGACTCCTTCCAACGCAGAGGATACAAATGGCATGCTAATTAGCCCGTTAACGGCCACACTATCCTGATTTGTGAGCTGAATTTGAAATCATGGATAATTGACACTTGATTGACCCCAAGGATTTTCTAAGGGAATGGACCACACGTAGAAATGGGAGTTTGTGACACTGAAACACCTTATCAATTGACATCTTGGTCACGCACGAATACATTCAGTAGTTGAGCAAAAGCGGAGAATACTATTTTGTTGGAGGAAAATAGTTACCTAAATGCCTTGCCGCAGAACTTGATTATACTTTTTTTCTTTTTTGCGCTGCTGACAGTTGTACTTTATTGGCTTCACAGAAGTTGAGCTCGTGGTGAGACCTGCCCTTTGCACTCCCCTCAAACAACTTGATTTTTTTTCTAGATTAATTTTTCTGTCCGACTCTGAGTTGTGAACAGTAAAATAAAAGGAATTGGGTAATATGTGTTTGCAAAAAAAAATATATGAGCAATCCAGTTACTATACCGAGTTTTCAGGCAAATTGCGCTTTTTTTGTGGGCTGCCGCAGTGTCTGTCAGCATCATCACTATAGACTATGTCTAGTAGTGGACCTTTTTTTTCTCCATTCATTTCAGACCACAGAGTGCACTCAAGTGTGTCGTGTGTGCACAGAAAGATGCTCGAAAAAATATCCTTTTGAAGTTGAAAGGGTTCCCGCACGTGTTCAGACGTGAATGATCCTCGGGAAAAAAGGAATTATTGAGACGAGTACATAAGTAAAGTGGGAAAAGGGTTCCACTTTCCCTTTTTAAAAAGCCAGGTCCATTTGCCAAGTTACTTGTGAAGGGAAAGGAAATGGGACACTTTTTTTGTCCACAAAAAATAACTCTTGCTTTCAACACTGTCAAGATGACTGACTCGACGAGTTCCGCTGTTGCCAAACCTGTTTCACTGAAAAAAAAATCCAGTTAAGGCTGAATTTTTTTTTCTTGTCTGCACCTGTTCCAAGGAAGCTTGTTTACTTGGGGCAATGAAAAGGAGATTACGTCACTTTAAGTGCCCATCAAGTCCCCTTACAAAACCTCCTTTTTTCGCAGAGAATGACATTGAGCGACATTCCGGAATGGAAAGAAACCTTTTCCGAGCAACTTCAATTTATATTGTTAACATTATTGACCAAGCCGATGTTTGGAAGGGGAAGCCTGATCGAATGTATGGGTTGCCTTGCTCCATCCATCACGATGAATGAATGTTAGTTACTTACGACATGTCTTGAAGGGAATCGATAACAATGCCTTTTAAAGTGCAATAATGCTTCATTCAGAGTCCTTAAGTAAATGTAGTTTATAGACACAATTTATGCATTTACATGTGTGCAAAATTTTCTTTTTGCCTTGTTCAAACTTGTGTTCCCTACGAAAGTTATATTTAAGATAAGTGATCGGCTGTTCAAAGAAAGATACATAAATAAAAAAGAACGAAAAAGATAATTTCCTAGTGAGATCCGGTTTTCCGCTGAAATAAAACTATCTGTGTGTAATAACTTTTTAATGATGTGGCTCTTTTTTTTTCTCGGATTTTTCCAGTTCGAGACCGAGTGAGGACGAAAATGGAGCGTAATATTTTGACGGAAGTACAGCACCCTTTTATTGTAAAGCTCCATTACGCCTTCCAAACGGAAGGGAAACTTTACCTGATTTTGGACTTTCTCAGAGGCGGAGATTTGTTTACTCGACTGGCGAAAGAGGTAAAATAAAAAGAAAGGAGACTAGTTTCTCGTCTCGACATTATTTCTTTCTCTAATGTGTACTTTATTAAAGTTTCTTATTTATTTCTGGAACTTATTAACAGATAATGTTTACGGAGGATGACGTGAAGTTTTACTTGGCTGAATTGGCTCTTGCCTTGGACCACCTGCACAGTATCGGTATCATTTATCGAGACCTGAAACCGGAAAAGTATGAAATAAGAGTTTCGTAATAATAATTTAGAGTTGGAAATTGATTCGAGGTTGATATTCAATTCTTGTTGTAATTTTTTTTAGTATTCTATTGGACACGGACGGCCACATTTCCTTAACCGATTTTGGCTTGAGTAAGCAACCATTGGATGACGAGAAGGCCTACTCGTTCTGCGGCACTGTTGAATATATGGCACCAGAAGTCGTCAATAGGAAAGGACATTGCTATGTGGCAGATTGGTGGTCTTTCGGGGTTCTTATGGTTTGTATTTAAAAAAAAGGAAATTTCCGTTTTGAAATCAAATAATGTCTATGCTCAAGTTATAATGTTTTTGTTTCAATATTTGCCCGCAGTACGAGATGCTCACAGGTTCATTGCCATTCCAGGGGACAAATCGGAAGGAGACGATGGTTCAGATACTTAAAGCGAAATTAGGAATGCCCCAATTTTTGTCACCAGAAGCTCAGTCTCTCCTCCGAGCCTTGTTCAAACGCAATCCTGCCAACAGACTTGGTGCTGGTTGGTCATAACTATAAGTTTCAAAATAGCTTTAGAGTGAAGTTGAATTTTTTAAGTGGAAAAAGTGACAACATTTTTTTGTGATAAGGTGGCGTGGATGAGATTAAGCAGCACAATTTCTTTCAATCAATTGACTGGCCAGCCCTGTATAAAAAGAATGTGATTCCCCCTTTCAAGCCGGCCGTGTCTCGAGCCGACGATGCTTTCTACTTTGACTCCGAATTCACTTCGAGGACGCCCAAAGGTACGTTCTTTGGTACGTTGGATCCCGGCACTCACACACAACCTTCTAATCTTTTTTGAGGAGCTCTTGTCTAACTACAACATCTTTTCTAATCAGACTCTAAAAAAATGTTAGATTAGTCACTACATTTTAATTTCTAGTTGTTGTGGATTTGCGGGCATTTCTGGCCTCTCTCTCATTTTTTCCGGATTCTTTCTAAAAAAAATGAACACACATTATACAAAACTCTGTATTTGTCTCGACTCACTCTCAATACTACAAATTTTGTGCAGTCAACTACTGTTCATCTAATTTGTATTGTTTGAATTAATTACTTTGTCTTTCTCTCTCCTCCTCTTTTTTCGCTTGTGTACTCAATTGCTGGTGATGACGAAAATGACGATCTTGAGATTGTATGACCATGATTTTCTGTGCAGAGAGTGGACAGTTAACTTGCGAGGGTACTATTATCAAAATCTCTTTCTCTCTGTCTCTTTCTTTTTCCTTTAAGTGTCTCTTCTCATTAGTGTTTGTTTTAACAAGTTTAACTTTACCTAAAATCACTGAGTATAATAATGTTACTAACGAAGAATCACGTTTTTGTGAATGTATATTATTGTAGTTTGTAGGTTATCGACTCTCACTGCTCTACTAAGTAATCCGTGATGCTATGATACTCACACCCTCCTCTGCACACAATATAACACAGTGCTATAAGTCGCCAACACTAACATAACTCAATCTAGTGAATACCTAGTTTTTCTGGCCCAGAATATTTTTTTTTAGATTTTTAGACTCACCGAGAATTGTTCCGTAAATAAATAATGGTAGTGTGAGCAAGAGTCACGCATGTGATCTGTGTGGTGGTATGCCGTATTTCCGAATGTGATTTTAGTGACGATGATAACCGTGAAGGAAGTTTTTTGAGAAGGTAGCGCGTGGTGCATGAAGTGTGTGGTAGTAGTGATTGATTAGGAAAGCCGTACAAGTACGGTGGTGCTCCACTTATTACATTGCTTGCCTTGTACTATTCCCTTCCTTGTTCCAGAGTGCTCTATAAAAATAAGCGTGTTTTATATATTATTAGATAAGCCAGGAGGAACAAGGGATTTTGCTAATGAATTGTGTGTGAATTGTTACCAACCGTTTCAGATTCTCCGGGAGTGCCTCCAAGTGCAAATGCGCATGAGCTATTCCGAGGCTTCAGTTTCATTGCCTCTTGCTTACTCGACGACAATATGAATACCACATCCGGCACTGGAGCTCCAGGAGGTATTATTGGCTCGGGGGCTGGAGCAGGTCCTCCATCCTCCCATGCCACAGCTTCCGCCCTTCCTCAGTCTGATAACAAACCAAAACCAGATATTTTCCGATCCGTATGTTCCCAGCAATTCTGTACTTAAGAGGATAAGCGACCAAATTTTTGTGTTTCGGAAATTGAATTTTATTGTAAATTTGCAGGTGATACGCACAACGAATATACTTGACGATTATGACATTAAAGAAGAAATTGCGAAGGGAGCCTATGCCACGTGTCACAGGTGTGTTCATAAAATCTCCAAGGTGGAGCATGCAGTCAAGGTAAGGAAGCCTTAATAAGTCCACCAGACACAGATTTATTATTAACCTTCCCGTCAAAAAGGTTTTTATGTCAATCAAGTAAATCTTTTAATTGACACAGGTGATTTCAAAAGGAACTCGAGAGTGGCATGACGAGGTGGATATTCTCCTGCGCCACAGTCAGCACGCTCATATTGTTACATTGTACAATGTAAGGAAGTTAATAATCATTTGTGATTCTGCTAAAATATTTTGCTCATCATCAGAGTTAATTTTTTAAATTTAACTTTTGTAGGTTTACGAGGGTCAAGGGAAAGTATATTTGGTGACGGAGCTGCTACGAGGTGGCGAGCTACTGGACAAACTTTTGGCACAAAAGAGGTTCTCCGAAAGGGAAGCGGCTGACGTGATGGCCGTTCTGGCGGAAACGATAGCTTACCTTCATCGAAATGGAGTGAGTTGATTGCCAGCTGGCGTGAAAACTCAAAGAACACTTTGTTTCCTATGAAAAGGAATTGACCATGTTGATTTTATAAATGAAAAAAAAAACTTTCACCACATTCCTAACAACATTCCTTCCACACCCAAAAACAAATAGAAAACTCATGCTTGAACAAATGACATACATTTTCCAGGAAAACCCCATTTGCCACTGGTGCAAACGACACTCCCGCCACAATCCTGACGCGGATAGGTACAGGGGAAATTGACGTGTCATCGGGCAGTTTTGTCTACATCTCTGAAGCAGCCAAGGCCCTGCTTACGAAGATGCTTGATGTGGATCCGAGGAGAAGACCGACTGCCCTCCAAGTTGTCACTCACTCGTGGATTCAGAATAGAGACACGCTTTCTTCCAACTCCATTCCAATCGATTGTCCACCCACACTCAAGGTACATCCAAAAACAAATAAATAGCAAGGAGGAAACAGATTGTTTCCAAAAAGGAAGATGTCTGAAATATACATAGTAGATACATATGGACACGAAGTCAAGAAAGCAAGAAGTCCAGCAAACACGAAATCTCTTTTTCTCTCATCTCTCCATCTATCCATCCATGTTTATACAAAAACAAGAGGGAAAGTTGTACTCTCTCTCATTTTTTTTTCTAACCAATTCATCTTCTTTTCTTGCTTCCAATCCTTTTCCAAAAAAAGGAAACTTCTTCTCGGGTTGCTTTTGAAAGTTTTTTTTTTTGGCGGAGGATATTGGAAAAGAGCTTTCGTCTATCCTCTGTGCACACACACACACACATATGTGCACACGTACCGTTAGGTTATCCCTCTCTCCCACTGACTTCTTTTTTCACAGAACTCACCTACTTTGCAAAGTTTTTAAGAAGAAAGCTTTTTTTCCCCTTTGGGCTCTTCTCCTAATTTCATATTCCGCTCATGTGTCAACTCTTTCCCTTTCCCAAAACAAAGTACGTAGAACGAAACGGGAAAAAAGTGAGAGTTGTGTGTAAAAGCCATTTTTCTCCGTCTCTCTCTCTCTCACTCGCTTCTCAGCTATTTTTGGAAAGCTTTTCTCTTCTTCCTCTAAATACCAATACTTACATTAGACTAATGGCCATGTACAGCAAACATTGTAAATCGTGGTGTTTAATGCTCACCAACCACCACCGCCTCATTCATTCACTCACATATCACATCCGAATGATCGAGATACACTGGAAGGATGTGTGTTTGTTTTGTGGACCACGACGACGACGTCATTCCTCCGCGCACATCTACAGCCAATTTTTGTTTCTCCTCCGAGAAAGGCATGCAAAATAGCCAGAAAAAATGGAGACAAAGGGAAAAAGGCATGCATATATGTTTTCCCCCATTTATCCTTTATATTTTCGAATTGAGTCAGATGAAATAAGGAAAGCGTGTGTTGTTGACAAAGAGGAAGGGCATCTATTTTTTGTGCACGCAGATGAGCGTATCAGCAGACCATTTGATATTTACAAGAAGATCTGGTGGATAGTTATAGTCTCAGGCTCGGCTGGCTTGTATGAGCTTTTTTTGATA
>JAHZNF010001769.1:0-11499 GCA_027744215.1 Troglopedetes dispersus
GACACGTTAACCCATGCTCATTCTCGATCCGATCCTAACGTGTCCGTGTTTCGAAAAAAAAACTGATTTCTGATAAGCTATGAAATCTTGGTAGCAAAGATCTTTTCCTGTCGCCTCACTCAATACCTACACGTAAACAATACGTCGATGGCTTGCAAATTTTTTCGGAGAGTAGGTATTACATGATAGTCCTGCAAGTGAGGATAAGAATCGTGGTAATAAACTGCCCGAGCATGTTGATGGAGTCTGCAACAACAGGCTTGTGGTGGATGATTAGGTAGTCTCGTTGTTGCAGAAGATGCCATCAGAAAAAAAGTTTACAGAAGACTGCCACTCGTCCTGTATTCGCCAGAACGAAGATGCAAACTAATGCGATAGGAAACTTTCAATTTCACTAAAGTAGGTCTTTGATGACCATTGCGTTGCCAATCTTATCTTTGCTCTGCCCACTACCAAAAAAGCACATTATTATATGTAAAACTACCTGTTGAGCTCGTCGTTTTGTACTTTCTTGTGCTTGAAACAAAAGCTCTTCCTTGTGCTTTGCGAATCTGACAATAAATCTGTAAGTAAATGTTGGGGAAGAATGGGACAAGTTTAGCAAGGTATCAATTTTTTTTCTCTCTTTATCTGGCTATATTTTTTCATTGTTAGCTCAATGTAACAGGCTGCATGCATTTCTCTATATCGTCTCTTTGTGACTTCTACGACACTTTGAGCCTACGTGCCTTCGCAGATTTTTATATATTCTTTTAAAAAAATTAAGAATCATATATTGCGTCTATTTGCAATGCATTGTGTAAATGGAGCTTTGCTGATGAAGAATTGTGGTCAATCCCACTACTCACTCCCATTATTTTTGCTTATTTTTCCACTTTCTTTGTAGGTGGGTATACGAAAATTTTTGTTTACAGAGATTTTGTAGGCAAGTGTGTAGTAGTAGGTAAGTATACACTTCAAATTGGATTCTCCTTCTCCTACTAACTAGCAATAAATATTTACAGACCTAACACAAAAACGTAGACGCTGATGCTGCTGCTCACTCGCACGTTGCGTTTGGGTCGCTTTTTTAGTCGCTGTCGATGATAATGAGCCGCTGCTGGTGGTGTTGCTGCCGCTTCAAAAAGTCACCGTTGTTGTTGTTGCGTTCTTTTGTGGGTTTGCAATCATAATAATGAGAGTAAATAGAATTTTTTGCCTTGTGTTTTATGGCAAAAAAAATGGTGTGGTAAGTGTCTTAAGTAATAAGAGGAAGGCTCAAACTAAAACTGCATTTACAGCAGAGTTGATTGAAAATAGCGACGTCAGGATAATGATTCATGATGAATGTGTGCACCATTTACATGCGTTAATGCAGTGTGAAGATGAAGATAATAATCATGGGTAAATTACACCAAATGTGGAAGAAAAAAAAATTCTTTCCTGATTCCTAACTAACACATTTCTGTAGATTAACAAATACTGAAGTGGCTGAAATTACCCAATTATTCAATCATTTACGGTCACACTGAGACGAAAAAGACACATTCCTTGTTACACGGTCTTCAATTAAACCGTCATAAGTATATGGTGCGTGGGACATGGAAAAGTTTTCAGTGGACAAATGAGAAGGGGAAGGGACGTTTTATTTTCTCACGAAAAATGTTAACAATTTAGTTTGGCGAGCCTATGCATCCAAATTGATATTATTTTTTAGGCCGATAGCGGATGTTAATCGCATGGGGAGTCATTATATTATTGTCCATGCTTATATTTTATTCCTCTAAGGTGCAGTGTCAACAATGAAGCAAAAACAAGTATATGAAAACAGTATCGCAATAGTATTTCCAATATCAGTAAACTCTAATTATGTGTTATAATCAGCAAAATCAAGTTTTTACATAAAGTTATCTGCAGCATACCACTTTGTTTCATTTTCATTCAAAATTAAATCTAACAAGTACCCATCTATTCCGTAGCATTCCCTTGAATACAGTGCATACATTGGTTAGTGCAAATTATAAAATAACGATGCATCATTAGTACAATACGATTAACATATGTAGTTTTAAGTCCTGACTGAGAGCTATTATGTCTGTAGATATTTTCCATCGGGCAGACGTTCATATTCACAACACCTTGTTTTCAGAATTAAGGAAGCTGTGACTCGAGCAAGATGTGAGCACGTTAGAAAATTCATGCTCCAGCAGGATTAATCTAAAAAGCTCAAGTGATACCCGGTGACTTGTACGGAACTTGAGACGCAAATTAGTAGGGTGAGTGTTCTAGTTCTATCAAGATTTNTTTCCATCGGGCAGACGTTCATATTCACAACACCTTGTTTTCAGAATTAAGGAAGCTGTGACTCGAGCAAGATGTGAGCACGTTAGAAAATTCATGCTCCAGCAGGATTAATCTAAAAAGCTCAAGTGATACCCGGTGACTTGTACGGAACTTGAGACGCAAATTAGTAGGGTGAGTGTTCTAGTTCTATCAAGATTTGTGCGTTTTCCTGAAGTAACATTCAAGTGGAGATAATTTATATGATTCATGAGCGGCCCGTATCATAAAGTCTACGGGGTAGATCCTTACAATACGTTTTCACAAGATCGAAAACTCCATTTTCATTAAGTACATGCTGGATCCTTTATTATCCTCTAACATTTTCCATTAATAACAATAATGTAATAATGACTCTTTAAAAAACGAGTTACAATCATAGACATTCTACCGATTCCGTTATATTTAAACGTTAATGGAGGTTAAGACGAGGAGTGACTTTGGAATTTATCAATTAGAATTTTTATAGTAAGCTTACATAAATCTACTTCACAATTTGGGACGAGTAAGGATAATCTCGGCCTACTGCTGCGGCGACCTGGATGCATGTTAACTTGGGTATGTGTTTATGAATTCATTACATTCTGGACACCGAGCCACGGGCGTCCCCAGAACGTCAAGGAAGTACGGAATGAAGATGAGGAAAGGCAATCTACTCAGAAATCAGAAAAGCGCACATTTCAAAACAAATTCCAACAATCCAATAAGCGTAGAATTATAATTTGAAGGAATTTTTGAATACCCAATGATAAAAAGCACCAGTGCTATTATGTGGGCTAACTTCGACGGATATCTATCCTGAATTGGCGTAACGACGGCTTTGCAATGGTCACAAACAGTTGGTACGCCTGGCGGTGGGGCGGGTGTGGTTATCACTGCAATTGATGAAGCATGACATGTCAGATGTATCATGTTATTTATGAAATTTAACAAGAGAAGTACATATGACTAAAATGCATTGTTGATTAGAAATAAAATGACTGACGTAAACTAAAATTTATCACACATACTGATAAGTTTAGGTTCGCCGGCCGGGACTGGAGCAGCTGCTACAGGGGCTGGTGTGGGAATGACAACGTCACTACTCGTAATGGTCGTAATACTTTCCTCCACCACCTTTGACTTTCTTTTTTCCTTAGCTTTTTCATCCACGCTCTTCCGTCTTGCCTCAGGAACGATGCTCTTCCGTTTTTCCTCAACAACTTCCGGTACTATTGACGTCCTGGGTTTCTGAGTCTTGCTCTTCCTTTTTTCCTTGGGTGGTGGTGGAGGTGGCGGTTCAGAAGCGCTGGTATCCGACGGGGTTGGGGTTTCCGTAACCACCGGGGCCGGAGCCGGAGCCGGCGCTTTTTTCTTGCCCTTTGGCGGCATTTTTCTTTATCTGTGGTAATCCTTTTGTCCCTATAATCACGAGCTTATGGCTATTAATTTAGAATAAGTTATTCTACCGTATTTCCGTTTTCTTAAAAACCAACAATAATATGCTTTATATTTTGGTTCCGTCAAGCTGACAGGAGGGTACATAAGAAATATCTGTATCAAATTGTGACCATCATGACTTCCATTGAATCGTTTGTTTTTCTTGTCAAGGCATTATTTATTTATTTTATTGTCTCCATGCCACGTGCACTATAGATACATTAGTGAGTATTTTTATGGACTCTGCGTCAAGTTTGAAAAGTTTAATCCCCATCAACCTGGGTCTTATGGGGAACCAACATACGACCACTGAATTTTATACTAAGCAAAGATGATTTTTCCAAGATCATATTACTCATTCGCATTGATCTTAATTAGGCATATTATGTTACTGAGAGTACGTTTTTAAAAAGAATGTTTTAGGCTAAGGCTTTTGTAGTAACAAACAAATGTAAGCCCACCTGCAGCACCGTCCACTCACTCGTCATCGTTAAAGTGCGAAAAAGTGGAGGGAGTAGCTGAGAAGATTACATTCGAAATGGAGTAGGGTCTAGCTCATCAGCTCAATGCTAAAACAAAACCAGAAAATATTGTTTTCAATTCTCGACCAATTGCAAAATCAAAATATTTAACAAACATGAAAATGACATGTTTGTAGAGTAGTATAGTGGTGGCAAATTGTGAAGGCCTCGACTCGAAATTGTACTAGGTTTATTATGTTCACAAAAGGAAAATGGTTATCGTGTTCTAGTCTAGAACAAATTTCTAACAAAAAAAAGTGCGCTTCACTATATATTATGCTAATTCTGAAATGTAAAAATGAAATGATGTCTTATGAACAGCGGCGCGACTTCTTTTTTAGAATGCTTAACATAACATATTTAAGGAGCACACACTGAAGGTCATTTTGAATAATATTGTGAAAGCATAAAAAGTCTTGCTCGTCGTAAATAAATATTTCACCTAGTTGATGCCCATGAATGAAGACTATTTTTTATTTATGAAAGCAAATAACTACACAATTTGAGTAAGTGTAATTCAAGTGACTCCCTCAAACCAATTAAGCAATGATTCTAGACAACGCTTACAAGACTTAAAATGATACCCTGACTATAATGTACATAGACGTCACAGTCACAGCAAATCGGTTTGCCTCTGTGCCTACCTATACGAATGCTTGCAAAATGGACGCATTTTTGTCATTGTTTGACACGAATATATGACGAAGCAAAAAAATATAGAAAAATGTGCATATTAATTTTTCTGCTCTGTTTCATTGTTTATCAAACAGTCACAGTTACACTTTGTGACTTATTTTTACAGAAATACTTACATCGGAGGTAGAACGACAATGTGACTAGGTGTACTTATCCTGAAGCTCGTGTTAAGTCAGTTAGTAGTTACCTAGCTTTAAAACTTCATTTGTATGAGCAAAGTCAGTTTCACATTGCTTTGGAAGAAAATAATATTCACTAATTTGGAAAGTTACGTTTCCTTGTTCATGTTCGAACTGATTATTATTAAACCAAGGCTTGCTACTTGGTACTTAAATATTAATGTATGGTCACTTGTGGCTAAACTGGGTAGTATTTTTCACTCGAGTTTCGCTTGTCTCTGCTTCAATTGCAGCTAAATTGACTTCACAAAAACAGAACATTTTACGTAGATTAACGGGAATCCAAATGAGTATAGAATGGACGCTATTCGCAAAAACAACTATTGAAACGCAGTTTTTTCTAAGAAAATAACTTAGAATTTTTTATGCAAAACAAAACCTTGCTTCTGTCCCGTCTTTCTGATTTTAAAACATTTGATCCTTGCATTCACTTCAATCACTTCTTGCAGAAAGCTACACTTCAGAGCTGAGTCGCAATTTAAAATTGAAATAAGATTCCATTTGTATTTATGAATAAAATACTTGTAGAGTCTGTGTACTGTGTACTGAAGAATTTCTTTTTACATTTAATTAATTGCTTTAAAGAGCAGCAAACATACCTTACCTATGGTACTAATTCAATAATAATTTACCGTACAAGCATTAATAATACTATTAGTCGCGAGTTGGAAAATATTTCAACAAATCATGCAGTTATCAATTAGCTGCTGGATTTATTGATAAACTTAATAAACTACTATTTCACGTAAAATGTTGACTCAATCCGTTTTGCCTTTATTGCTACTCGGTTTCTCCCCATCCAAACTTATTGAAAACCTTGAGGAGGACGAAGATAGGAGCTTTCTCAGCTTTTCCAGTTCCATTACGACACGATCCTTTCGTAACGTCTTTTTAGCAATCTAAATAACAATGAATAATGAACCGAGCTCTGTAATTTTATTATGCTCAGAATTCACAAGACAGGTGCTTTTCAACTTTACCATATCAGCAAGCAATTCATTTTTGACGCGAAGCAAATTATTCTCATGTGACAATCTAGAGTTTGCTTTGGCCTTTTTAACAATTAAGTCCTTCACGTCAGAGCCCTTCAAAGAACTTGTCCAGTTCCCCATTTCGTCCATTTCAAAGGTGATACCTCCAAGTCTCAATGTGATCTTGTCCAGATCATTCTCATCCTCAATGTTACCATGTGCCTTGGCGACTGAAGTGGGTGAAGGCGACCGAGTCTTCTGACTTCTCTTTTTGGATAAAGACCGACAGGAACGCTTTTTGCTTCGGGTGCGTCGATGTCCATGCTTAGAGCCAGGTACGGCCTTATCTGAATTGGCATCGGTGGCAACAGGCACCTTTGAAAGTAATGTGGACAGACCTTCGATATCCGCCGGCTCGTGGTGGAACTTTCTACGTGATAATCGACGCCTCAAACTCGCAGACATCATTCAGAGAAAACACAACGAAATCTACGAGAGTCTATTCTAATCTTTGCAGCTTACATTACGCACACTCTTTCGATATTCTTTATACCAAATATGGTTGGTTCATTCGTTCAATGACTTACTTTTAAAATCTCTGCATATGCGGATAACGCCTTATCACGAAAATTAAATCAATAACTGAAGAAACAAATGTACTAGATAATATTAAACATTTTAAATTAATTTTCTCACCATACCATTTTCATATAATGCCGATGGTTCATATACTGTTGTTGCTGGTGGTTCTTATTCTTAAAGCTTCCTTTCTGGGAAAATATGGTTCTCCTTATCAATCCGAACACGACAATGGCGTCCTCATCGATTTTACAAAAATATATGCATAATGTAAAAAAGTTTGAGATATGGAGGGAGTCGGTGTCTGATAGAATTAGGGTCCTAAAATTTAATTTCGAACTTAATTTTGTTTTACTTCAGATGCATATTTATGCGCATGCATGCGTTAAAAAGGTGGCCTGAACGCTGCAGATTTAAAATACATTTCTCCTATGTATTTTGAACACTTTTTGTTGAATTTGTTTTGGAAAATTATTATTCCCTTTCATAATAGCCAATTAACGTGCTTCCTTTGCATTATTTGAGGATACTTCATCTGTCCACTTTTATTCGTATGCAATCTTTTTTAGCGCGAGAAAGCACGAATTTCCATTTTGGAATCTGCATGCGGGAAATGCTAAGATCTGTCGGAATGGAATCTAGCTTGATTGATGTTAGCTCTTTTCCCGACAAAGTTCATCTTAAACATTTACATCTTGAAATGAACAATTTTGTTACAAAGGACAATAAATTTTAATTGCTTTTTGTTGAGAACCATTACTATTATTTTATCGTAGTGCCACCGTACGTATTTTGTATCCGCTAATGTCATCATAATTAGTTTAACTACCAGTATTTTATGACTTTCCGGCTCCTCCGAATGTTCCGCATCTAAGCTCAGATTACGCACAAGAAGCAATTTATGGTATCACGTGTGTTTTTTTTGCTACTTCCCCTTCCTTTTTCTGGTTCAGCGTATCGTATCAAGTTGCACACATTTAACCATATCTTCATGCCACCACCATACCACCCAGAGTAAAAGCGGAAAGCGTTGCATTTATTTGCGTTTGTCCACTTCGTCTTCAGCGGCCAACAACGGAGAACTGGAAGAACCACCTACATCACCGCGGTGCACCGATATGACATCACCGAAGACATGGATAAAAAAAAGTGTAGAAGAGAGAAACTCCAGCAGCAGCAGCAGAAGAGATCCTCTGGTTTGTGATGTATTTGTATTGTGTCTTCAAGTTGTGTGCATTTCTCATCTCTTACTTTGTCAACAAAATTGTGGATTTTCTCCTGCTGCTGAAGGAGAACTAAAAACTGCTACCTGAGTTGTGTATTTCTTCTACCCTTTGGTTTACCCGTGTTGAAAAAATAAAAATCCATCCAGCAGCAGCAGCCGGAGCAGCGTGATGTGCGCTATTTGGTAGCTGATGAGTAGTACCTCCCTCATCGCATTTTGTTATGCAATGTACACATGTGCGTACTGTAGCAAATATGAAAATTATACAGCAAAAAGGAAGAAGATAAAAAAAACGAGGAGAGCTGCTGCTTGCTGAGGAGTTCTCTTTTTTTGTTGTATTGTGTTTGTGTCCTGTGCTGCTGCTGAAGTCTGTTGGTACGTCCTCCTGGTCCTCCGGAAAACAGCGGAGCACGAGCAGAAGAGACAAGAGAACTGAGGATGTCTGGTTTTTCTTGGTGGAGGACCCACATTTTCGTCATCATCGATTTTCCCCACCTCCGACAGTAGCCTTCACTTGTCGGTGTTAAAAACAAGTGTAACCAGCCAAAGATTTCCAGATTCTACGAATTAACTTTTTTTTCTTCCTCCTTTTTGTTTATCTATAAAAGAACGACTTTCTTTTAATATAATAATAATATAGTGCAGTTTGTATTTATCGTGAAGGTATACCTTGCCAAGAAAATATTTGGAATGGAGATGACAGAAATTACGTTTTTATATGATATTCGTATTTAAAAAACCTTATTTAATTTTTATAGATACAATGAAGCAGTCAGGGGCCACTGTGGGAGTCCTGACAGTAAGGTACAACCAACCTCCTCCAGGCGGTGGCTCCAATATTTGTAACGGTGTGGCTACCTCCGTATTTCATCAGCGAAGCCAGCAGCCTCGCAGCGCAGTTTTAACAGTTACCACCACCACCGCTTCACAAGAGCAAACGAATGGAAGTGGAGCCCCTGCTGCAAATATTTTTAATCGGCTGCAGAACTCAAATATTATACAAGTCAGGCGAGTTGTAGCTCCTCAACCCCAGCGACCACAAAGGATTCAGCGGGTTCCTGCTCCGGTGGTCTCCAGCTCGGATTCTTCTATTGAACTTCGTACAACTGCCGTAAGTGCAGTTGGAGGTGGAACGGGAAGTATTCCAAATAGGAAACGAGGAATTCTGCGTGGATTTGGTGATGATGATGACGACGATGATGACATCATGGATATGGAGAGCGAATCTGTTGACATTTCAGTTGTGCGGAGGGAAGATGATGATGAGGATTTACTAATGGACCAGGCAGACAATGGGGAAGAGATTGAAGATGATGATGCAGGCGATGAAAATGGTCAAGAAAAAACTGCTATGGAATTGAACAGAGATGGGGACCCTGCTCTATTACGAAGTGTGGTAGAAACTGAAGTTCTGAACCGCCACAAAACCATAATCAATGACTGGGATGGTACGAAGGGTCACATGTGCCAAATTTGTCATGAGACGTAAGTTAATAGTAAAGTAAAAATTGCTAAAAAAAGTGATGAATGAAAGCATGTTTCTGTGAAATAATAATCTAGTTTTGTAATTTTGACACTTAGATTTTTGAGTGAAAGTGGTTTGGAACATCACCGTAATCGCCGCATTCACCACATTCTCTTTTCATGTCGGTATTGCAAACGAGATCTCAGTTTCTTCAACAAATGTCGACTCCTCCAACATTTACGTAATCACCACCGGGTAACACCCACAGTATCCGGATTGCAAAACTCTATAATGATAAGACTGCTTCCTGAGTCAGAGTATCTATATTTCAAATATGAAGACTGCACCTCTAGTAGTGAAGATGAAAGCAGGGACAGGGATGGTTCTGGTGGCAGTGGGCTCAGGTTGGATTGCCTCTCAAATATCGGATTAGATTCATTAATTTTTATAGGATGAATCATTCTATCTATATGCCTGAATTTTGTTTTTATATCTTCTTAATTTACAGCGGAGGTTCGAGTCCACCGAAGCGATTGAAACCTAGTAAACTCCGGAAAATTCCTAGGTCCAGCCTCTACGATGATGATCCCGATTCTCCTGATAATTCACCACCACCAAGTGTCGCCCGAAAGATGGTAACTTCTCCACGACCACCACAACCAGCTTCTGTTGTTTCACTGTCGTCCTCTGTTCCAGTCAGCAGTACAATCATTTCTGGAACTGGGACCATCAACTCTTCCACTGCAACTAATACAACTGCAATAGGAACAATAAAATATGCAGGACCAGGTACTGGTGATTCAGGTCCAGGTCCACGTGGTGATCAAGTCACAGTGATTAAGTCCACGGGAAACACGACTTCAGTTATACTTCCGTCACCTGCTGTAAACGTGAAGATTCCTGCAGATGTAAGCGTGGCTCCAGCTTTAAAGAAGACCTCAGCCACTCCATCAATATCGGAGACCCCGCAAATTCGAATTCGAAGCTTATCTCAAATTACTGGAGACCACAATGAAGAAGATGAGGATAATCAGAATGAAGATGACGAAGAAAGTTTTGATATCGCGGGGGCTCGCGCCATTCAGCAGCGTGAGCGGCAGCAAGTGGTGACGACCATTTCTGCACCACCAACTTTGACAAGGTCGGATAAAGTAGCAGTCGTGTCCACCCCTTCAGCCTCACCTTCAGTCAAGGCAACACATGTTATTGTAGCACAATCAGGTATGGAAAAGTCATATCGTTGTCACAAGTGCGAGAAGGATTTCGCTTCTGGTCCAGAATTGTTCCAGCATTTAAAAGAGGCGGAGCAAGTGGGCCTAACCTCCAAATCCCTGCATCGATGTCCCAAAGATGACATTCCCAGTTGGTCTCAATGCCAGTACGTCTTCCATACGAAGGTGTTCCATGAGAAAATATTTCCCTTCTTATGCCCCGGATGTGGAACGGAAACTTCAGACTTCAAATCTCTACAGACCCATGTCACAAAAGATTGTTACTACTTATTTCAACGGACACGCTACATGTGCGGTGCGACTGGGCAGAAATGCAGTTTTGCTGATAAAAAGAGTGTCAAGACGGAACCGGAAATTGTTGATCACTTGAAGAAGGAACATAGTCGATCTGTATTGCAATGCTTGGAATGTCCTCAAGGTTTTGCCACGGAGAACTGGCTTCTTAAACACTTGTCGGATGCTCACAAAATCAACTTTGATGAGTCTAAGGTTTGTTAAAAGAACTTTTTATGGCACGCATAAATCCATTTATAAAATTATACACAAATTGAAAAATAATTAACATTTCAATTGTTCTTGCGTAGGGGACCACCGAACGTGAGGCTCTAATTAATAAGGCGACAAGGCCCCTGATTCAGTGCTTACCCTGCAACATTCTGTTCCCAAATGTATCTACCTTCCTACAACATATTTATCTCAACTTTCACACTCACATTCTGTTGACACACATGTTTGAATGTGAATGTTGCACCCAAATTTTCGAAACGGGTGACGGTATCATCAACCATCGCATGCAAAATGAGAAGTGTCAACGAGTCAACATTTCCGAGGCAAAAATGTTTGGTACTACTGGAGAAAATGAAGTGGCGACTAAACCTGTGAGTGCGAGTTCA
>JAHZNF010001770.1:0-16661 GCA_027744215.1 Troglopedetes dispersus
AGTCATACACTTTCTTTGTTTTCGTCGTTCATGTTGTTATATAAGTAAATATTAAAAAAAGTGACGAAGGTGTATTTCTGAAGAATTAAGCTCTTTTACGTACATCATCAAAAATGGGATTCAGTACATTCATGTATGCATTATTTTATGATATCGTCTCTTTTACTTTTCATGTATCTCCAAAATTGACTCGACCAGCTGCAAATATTACATGGTTCATCAACAACGTACAGGTGAGTTCTTTGTAAGAAACCAATGTAGTTTATGTACTTCTTTCCGTTCTTCCTTTTTTGTCTCCAATTCACGACTCCTGGAAGTGTGTGTCATGTCATTCCATTCAGAGCAATAAATACTTGTGAAACAAATACCGCTTCCTCCGGGTAAGTTGTGCTTAACGTAACATTTTAATGTCTGTGGAGTGACTAGTTTGAACTTACGATTGCTTCACGGATGTGCCAACTTATACTTGCGTTCGTTCACTTGAGTTCGCACCTATTTCCTCACAAAGAGTTAGCTGATGAAGTACATAATTGTTCTCTGGTATCTAAAACGCTTTGGTGTTGAGACACATATGTACATATGCCAAAATGGATTAGAATTCGTTGACCACGTTTGTTCCATGGTATAATGAAACTGTTCTGGCAGGACTAGCCATTTCTAACATTAACATTAGCAAGATCCCCTCTGATCCAAAAAATGTGAAACGAAAAATATTTCTAAGCCGTTCTTATGTTCCCAACACGATCAATAAAAGAGGAATATAAATTGCATTTCTTTCAGCGATGAAAATGCTCACGTGTACTAAGAATCCACTTTTGGTTAACAAGTCGCATGAGGTGCATTCATGGTAGTATTGATATGTTATCCTGCTTTGCGTGTATCCTCGAAATACTTATCTTAGATTGGACCATAATAATAATAATATCTCAGAAGCTTCCCTCCTCCTTCCTTTCACTTTTATCATGACTTATGACGGCAAGGTGAATGATGCAAAGTGAATGTCCATTCATGTTAATGTCTGGGCAGGCTGGAAAGCCCGTCCTCCATTAATGTTAAAAAATACCAAGGAAAAGAAAATGGAAAACTATTTTTTTTCAGAAAGCAATGGTGTTCTTTTGCCTTAACCATGCGGAAGTTTTTTCCAAACATTTTGCGTAAAATGGAAGGAAAAGTCAAGATAAGCAGGAATGGGTTGGTCGTACCTTTTGGTACATACACCTTGACATGAGTCCATATAATTTGTTATCGTACGCACCTCTTGTGAGAATCTGAATATTTCTCGAACTTGGAAATTCATAGCTTTTACGCATATTATGTAATATGTAACGAGGTTGCACTACTGTGCACACAGCTAAAGTTAGAGACGCAGTAAGAATGATGCATAGCCGTGGTGTTATTTGTTAAAGATAACTGGAAAGATTAGATGTGCATATTATGATAAACACGAAGAAAAAAGCCTGCCTTCTGTGGGGTTTATTACACATACACTTTAGGAAATGATGTGAGGTATTGCATACCCGATCGACTTGGAAGGAGGCTGGGGAAAAGAAAAAGGGAAAGATTTCACATGTCCGCGATGTGAAAGATAAAATATAGGTATTTCTTTTACTCACTCTTTTTGGGGATCTCCATTTTTCTATATATATAAGCAATATCATAATGCCCATCCATTAAGTAGATTCATGGGTTTCTCAAGTCAGTCAGGAGGATTGTTATTAGTATGAAGGTACAAATTCCTCCGAGTCTGGCTGTCGTGAAGGCAGGAAAAAAGAGCGAGAGAGGAATAGGATAAACCGGGCGTTGGATTTTCATGCTGTGACCTTTATTAAGGTCATCAAACATATATCATTGATTTGTGGCATCCTATTACAATGATAACTTCCTCGACTCAGTAAAATATAATGGGGTTCCATTTCCATTCACGCATGTTATATGCTCCTGCTTTTTATTATTTTATTTGTATTCATTTGATGTCCTCCTACCCCACTATTCTGCTTCTGGGGGAAATATATTAATAACGCGCTCCAGCTAAAAGGTAAGTTTTTTTGCTTACCCGGACAAGGGAGAAGCCGAGACTATGTTTGAAAGAAGAGGGAGAAAAATGATAATAATGATGACGGTAATAATAAAAGCGATGATGATGACGCCGAGGTTTTCTTTACGTCTGGTCCCGATTATGCAACTCATATTATTCGTTTGTCCTTCGCTAGAACACAGCCATATTTTACAACTTGTCTCATAATTTCAACCGACTGTCACACTAAAAGCATGGGTCAACTCTAACTTCAGAGTCCGGCGAGCGTATGAAGCACCCTTTATCCCTTTATATTTTTCTGTTACATGCTAAGTCAGCCATGTACATATGTATGTTATGGAAATTTCATCTTCAACGTTACTCGTTATTCCCCAGTGCATGTAAGCAGAAAGTATCTATGAAACAAACTGATATTATGAAGAAACTCGAATAATATGTAATGTACAACTTAATGAGATCTGTTTTCACAGTTACAACTACAACTCAATGTATCTCCCTTCGTTAGATTAATCCGTGTTCCGTTAGTACAGTCATCTTTACAAACGATGAAACAAAAACATTTGTTGGTACTGTTGCACAACAATTTTGCTGATATTGACAGATGCCACGGGTTTTGAGTATTACTCCAAGTGAGTCCAAAATTTAGAACTGTAACCTGCTAGGAGCAGAATTTGTTTGTAATAAAAGATTGTATAAGATCTACTGGTGCATTACCATTAAGTCTTTTAATGTGGCAATAGCAGGTCGCATCATCAAAATTGATTTTTTGGCTGGTAGTAACCGGTAGGAATGGAACTTGAGGTTTTTGTCTGCACACTTACATAGGTAGATGATGATTCTGTTAGAACAATATTTGGAGAGATAAAACATTCTGTTGTTGGGATCCGATAAATGTATATCACATGATCGGCACAGTTCATACACGTAAGTTACATTGTTGCCATAAATTGCATTACCATTCTTTGTTCAGGAAGCCAGTGTGCCAACCTCATTGTCAGTAAACCAAGGGCAAAGCTTATTTAGTCTGAAAATAGAAATTAGGAAGAATTTTTAACTGTGTTTATGAAATGAACCATACTGATACTGCGTGAAAAGCTGATAGCACATTATGGTACCGCCAGCACATTATAAATTACAGTTTCATATTTCCGCAGTGTGAAATGTACGGAGCCGAAAACTGAACTTGATACACAGGTTTCACAAAGTATTTGCCACAAGAAAACCCCTCAAGCTGCATTAAAATCCCAGTGAGAAATTAAGCCGTAAATGGAAGTTTAATGTTAAATTTTTGATGCGCTAATTTGAGCTGCTTTTTCAGTCTCCCACAGTCGCACACACAATACGTATAATAGGAAAGTTGCTAATAAAAACTTTTTTGTCCGAAGAGACTAAAAGAGAAGCAGAGAAACGTACTAATGTACACCGACTGGGTAGTTGGTGTCAACGGCGGCGTTGTTCAGGAGAACTTTTTGGTGTCTCAAAGTTTCTTAGCTTCCTACGAAAGGAACATTTTTCCAGGCAGCACTAAAATATAAATAAAACAATGCAGGTCTCCACCACCTCAGTATTTCTGTCAATGAAGCTAGAAACTTGGGAGCTGTTGACACTTTCGAAAACCTTACACTACCATATTTAGTATTCACATAGGTATAGTTATTTATTAGTAAAAAGTAACTAGTATGGTTTCCCTTTTCGGTGCGTGTGAAAGTCACGTTTACTCCGACCAGCCAAATCGTCTACGCATTTATTATTATTTTACAACAGCCTGCCGCTGCCGCCATCAGCGAAATTGAAGATTTATTGTGCGTAGATAGAAGTTACATAGTTTGAAGGAAAGACAAGAACAAAACAAAATGTGCGGGGAAAGTATTTCAGCGGCGAGAATAAACCACCTGCTCCGTTCCCAGATACATCTACTACCTTTCTAAATACTTTTCTCCTGTTTAATTTAACTGTCTGGCTTTAATCACGTTTGTCGCGATATAATGACGGAAATTATACAAAAAGAAAATTAGGGCAACTATCATTTGATCACTACTTTTGCCGGCGTATATCTAAGCAGATCACAAAAACCTAGATAAGACTGATAAGCTCCTTTGTTTCGACTACCTTGAAGTCACTACCAGTTAGTATGTTTTTGCATTTCGCTGGTTTAAAATGAAATGTAGTCACCGCACTATTAAATATGAGAAGGTTATTGTTTGGAAAAATACTTTGTTAAAAACCAACTTGTGGAGATATCAAAGGGTTGTTATTGTGTGTAAAGTTGGGGGGAAAGTGCATAAAAGGACGTAAAGTGGGAGGCTTAAAGATAATGTCAAAAATTGTGAAAGAGATAGAGTGACACAGAAATGTGCGCTTCCTGTGTTATTGCATTTTCTTTATAATCTGCATGCAAACGAGTCAAAGCATGTGAAAGAAACAATACATTAACACTGACTACGTCGTGATGTTTTTCTCTCCACTGGGGGTATATTTCAGGGGCATTAGTGGGCAAATGTGAATTCATAATTGCAGGGAAAAATTGTACCGCATCCGGAAAATACAGTTATTGCTTGTTATATTGTTCTATTCGCAACATACTTAACTGTGGTCAAGATGACGACGAAGGAGTTTCTGCAACTTTAGTTGCAACAATTTTTCAGAGAAGATTGCTGCAATTCTTAAAATCATTAACAGGTCGCAGAATCCCTTCTATGCATCACATGCATTGCATCATGTCTTTGGAACTATAAAATAAGAAGAGTGTTGCACACAATAGATGTGTGAATAGGAAATACGCTAAATATGGAGTAGTCCCAACACTTGTAAAAAGCGGACTTTTCTTTTCATTCATGTTCTGACCACTTCCAAAGGGGATTTCAGCACATATTGCTCACATTTTAGCTGAGTTATTATTATATAAACACATGGTTAGATCACATATCTGTATAACTTTCTAACAAGAGAAATCACGATTGCAGTGCATAGCATCATTTGCATCTTCCTTCCTTCGGTTCAAAAAGAAATGAAAATAGGAGAAAGGGAGACATCTCCCAGCGCAGCAATTTCAACATTTTCCCATTTTCCTGCATGAAATGTAAAACATGCAACTATAAAAGTTGGGTTTATATATGGTAATAACAAACATATATATCACGTAATAATACTTGGGAGAAAGTTGAATCGTTTTTAAAGTAAAACAAAAAATTGTTTCAGGAAATGAAAATAATACACTCAGCATATTTCACCCAGATACCGGAATACAAGATGCACTTTCGCTCGCAATTCTTTATTTGATATCTTCGTTTCACATTCCGACAACTTCTTACATACCATAATATTGCATCAGTTAGTAGAGAACAATGTGAACCAGGACTTTTATCAACATCATGCATTTTTTTTGCTCAAGCAATAGAATGCAATAGTTGAGTGTATTGTATGCGCATATTACTATGTATGACTTGCTTCCCCAATGTAGGTAAATAGAACGAAGAAACTCAAAAGGCAGCGGAGCATGGGTTCACGGAATGCAATGATATCATTCATTTCACATACTCAATTCATTCCCACATCTCCAAAGCCATTACCAGGGAAAAATATTATGGTTTCCCATTTACGAACCTTGTAATCAAGGAAGATATGACAATTGCCACTCTCCTCCTTTCCCTACCAACTTACCAACTCTTGTAAAAAACACAATTGATATACCTATGTAGGTAGCAGACACACAATCTACCATATTATGACCATTGCGGAAGTAACTGGAAGACATAAAATTATGGAATGCATGATATTAAAACGAGGTTGCACGTACACTCCAAACGACGATCTTTTCCCGGGACAGAATATGTTCCCAATCCTCCCAAACAATGCTATACCTCGTTGACTGGCTAAAGTGTGTCGTTGAAGGTGGAGGCATAACAGTTCCAACAGCAATCACCACTTTCACTGTTTTACTGGGTTGCGTGTAATATTAATGAAGTACGCACTCACAATACATAGTAATACGTGCTCATGACACACTTCATATCTACATATGAATAGAAATGTGCAATTGCCTACTCGAATTCATCTTCTAAGAAGGAATTCTAATATTGGAAAGTGAGATGAGAGCAGGAGTTTGAAAGTATTTCCAAATAACAATACAATAATCGTACAATGGAAAGGATGCTCAAATAAAATGGTATTTTGGTAATGTTGATTTGCTTTTTGCCCTTGAGAAATATTTCCGCCTGAAGCTTGTGAAATTTGCATTACAAAAGTGTTCTGACAAGAAGAGAAGCAGAGCAAAATTGATTCGTTTTGCAACTTCAACAAGCTGCTTTTTATCAACTACGAAAGATTGTGTAGCCTACTTTTTTAGGTAGTTGTGTGCATTGTAATGATGTTATTGTTATTAAATCATAACTAACAAGCCTGAAGTCATTATTTAATATAGGCAACCCAGAATTGCCTGCATTTGGGAATTCACATACGCTTTTCCTATTGAAATCTTCCAAGGTTAGAGTGCTTGTTAGTGTCCCAATTTTCAATGAAATTAGCCGTCATTATTCTTTTCTCTGAGGAAGGAAAGAAAGGTACGTGAAATGTCAGTTCATAATAGTGCTATTTTCCTCGTATTGGAACATTGAAAAGGAATAGAAGGCTGCACCTATTTTTAAAGTTAGAACGTAAAAAGCTTTAATAACAGCATTAAGACGTGTAGTAAGAAGGTAGCCATTATGTATGTATAACGCCACCATCACTGACATGAAACTTTCACCCTTGCTTACTTACAGTACTCTCTCCAGCAATTAGAAATAACTGCCTTGCTTGGCGTAAAAAAACTAAATGAAAATTTTCTAATGCGCTTCACTGGATTCATTTATGTGAAATATGGAGAAAGTAGAGTCGTATAATAAAGGGCTGAAGAGGAATGCATGGGGAAGAAAGGGAAAAATCATGCGCTGAAGAAATAGAGATTGATAATGTAGTATAATATTCCAGCTGCATATGGCATTCCACGATATACTAAAAACATAGAAAAACATTTTCTTATACGTTCAAGTAATATGTCAAGTAATAAAGGACCCCTTCTATCGCTCCAGTTATTCTAGTTAAGCCAGACTGGCGGCAGTGGAAAACGAGCGAGAAGCTTTCCTCCCTGCACCAATGCTTTAATTTTACAACAGTTCTCGTGAACTAAAAAAATCATATTATTCCAACGTGCCATATGAACTCAGGCGCGCCATCATCATAAGTTATGTCAGCCTTTTTTTAAAACGAGTTGTTTGGATGAATGCTTAGAAATAGGAGCAATATATTTGAATGTATGAAAAAGGAGGAAAGTGAATAAAACGAAGGGAAAAATTGTGGAAGGAAGGATTTTAACCATTTATGGAAGGAAATGCTGTAAAGAGAGAAATATACAGTCGTGTTTCAATAAAAAAAATTATACGAGTTCGTCTTACCTAATGGTGGCTTTGCTCAAGGAAGGAAGGAGGGGCCAAAGGAAAAGGCTTAGACTAATTACTATTTTTGAGTGAAATATGGGATTCATAAGGAAGAATGGAATCTTACATCAGCCGTGTGTGCGGCCCATATTGCGAATGCAACTTTATCCCATAATTTTATCTGAGTGTGTTGCGCAAACAGCCTGCAAGGCTGGTCGCTCTTACTCCATTTATATGGCTAACTGGGAAAAAAGTTCACTTATCGCAAGTCTTGCACTTTAAATAATGCCTTCTTATGCCTCTCTGATACAAATTCAGTGTACGTTTCTGCATTTGAGGAAATTGAAAGCACAATACTAAAAGAAGCAATAATTGATTGACTAATTTTTTTAATTGGTGAGAAGAGTATCTAGTTAGCTTTTCTTCTGAATTAACTTTTAAAGCTTTAAGTAGTTCAGATTATATTTATAAAAGAACTAAGGAGAATGTTAAACATGAGCAAACCAGAGCATCACTAATTAAAGGCTGGAAAACGCACATTAAACCTCTCACTTGTACAAGTGGAACTAGTTATACTGAATGAATAAGTAATATATAAGTTTAAATAAATAAAAATGTTGCAAGCACTCAAGATATCAAGTTACACCAGAAAATGTCTTGTGTAGCGTACCTACCTTGTCAGGTAGGAAATAAAGGAATATGGGAAATATGAATGCATAAAAGTATGTAAAAGAACAAAGAAAGTCGACTTGTGTGCTTTGCGGTTTGCGCTTGCTGATTTCCCCATGCTCTCGATGCATTTTTCACCGGCACCAGTCATGGGAGGTTTACGTAGGTAGTTGTTGAATGACTTTGTTTTTTCATCCTCTCCTTCCCATGTTTTCTATCTGGCGACGGTGATTTTCAAGGCATAACGCTACCATTTTTCTTTGCTTTTGATTATTCAGGAGACATTATACTTTGCTTTTTTTGCAGATGATAATACAACAATGTGTTTTCCTTGTCTTTCTTTTTTACAGCTTCTGTTTTGCAACTGGATTCATATTCTACGGAGTGTGCATACGTATGTTGGTTGTACGTGCAGCGCAAAAACGAAATGGTGGTCTGCCTCCGTGTGTATGCGTGGAAGTTGACTTTCCATTTTTTGCACAAAAAAAGAGAGAAAAGAATGCGAGAAAGATATATTGCTCCCAGTTACTGAGTTGTCCTATATAAAAAATCTCACATGAGAAATGGAAGGGAAATTGGATGAAAACTTGGGTAGACACACACACTTTCTTCTTTTTATAGAACATTCATACTATGCATACCACTGGATGTGTACACACCGTCATCATCTTGTCTCTGTGAATGAGGGCACATTATGTGTGCATATATGTAGCTGTGTGTGTGTGTAGTCTACTCCAGCTAACTTTTAAAATTCATGCAGGGCTATGTACGTGAAATATAGCACGCTATAAAAATAGGATGGTTCCTTCAACAAACTTATTTTTTATTGTAACCGGCAGCCGTGTCACCACTCCGCATTATATATGATTATTATTATTATAACTAGTCTGGTAACAAGAGGAACACATAGTTGTGTGAGCTAGTCTGCTTACAAAAAACAGCATTTGTTTAAAGAAAAAAGTGGAATACTAGGTATTTTCTTTGTGTGCTCTGGTGCTATAAAGACATGATAATATATATTTTATGCTATCTGGTTCAGTTCGTTTTCAAACTTCTCTTCAACAACTTAAGTAAGCAAGGGCATGCACCAGCGGTCCTCCTTTTTTTAAAACGAAAATGCAAAGATGCGAATAATAATAAAAGAGGAAGAAAAAATAACACACAAAACCGTCATCATGATCATCACGATAATATTATATATGTACATGTTAAGATACGTGAGCTTGAGAGCTCATTCCTCTTTTTATTCACAATACCATAATAGAAGAAGTAATGATAACATTTATATTATGTGTGTGTTTCACTTTGGAACGAATGTTAAGATACGTGAGCTTGAGAGCTCATTCCTCTTTTTATTCACAATACCATAATAGAAGAAGTAATGATAACATTTATATTATGTGTGTGTTTCACTTGGAACGATTTTCCAAGCGAAAAGGGAAAATAAAAGAAAGAAAAAAGCTGAAGAACAAATCTCTTATTTTTTTGCAACTTTGCTTTTCATTCTTTTCTCTTTCCCCCTCCGTTTCTACTTTTTAGGTTTTTGCCAGCCAGCGCACTTTCTCTTCCGAGTGGATACAGAGTATATATAGTTGCTCTGCACACATACACACTTTCTCTCTCTCTCGAGCTGGGCCATCTCTGTTTGTTCCTTTTGGTCTTCTTAACAATTCTAGCAAGAAAAATCATGATAATCAGGATGATGGCTGTGATGATATATTTTCAGGTCTTAGTTGGACAAATATGAGCTTTCAAGCCCATTTTGTACTTTGTGGCCATGCACTTACGTAATATGAATTCCTTTTCAACGCTTTTCTCTGTCATTATGTATATCGAACAAAGAGAAGTTGGCGGTGCGTTGGTGCTGTGCTTGATGGTGGTGTGGTGGGAAAGGGATATGTGTAGGAAGGTCGTTAAAAAAGAAAAATATTCTTCAATCGCATTCATTCCTTCATTCTCAACAAAACTCGTTCAGTCCATGTGCCTTTCCTCGGTTGCGTTCTTCTCTTTGCCTTCTTCCTTTTTTCTCCTCAACTCATTTCGGTTGAGTGACCACTTGAATTGGAAAAGTTGGAAGGACCTCCGGGAAAATCCTCTATTCGGTTTATGTATATTATTATGTGTTGCTGTTCCAACTTTGATATACACGGTCGCTGAATGAGTTTTTCTCCCTCGCTAGGTTTATACCACACATCACAGCGATGAATGTATGTATGTATGTGTGATGCAACAATCTTGCTCTTCTCAATAATGTGAGGAAGAAGGAATACAACAATATAGGGATGAATGTGACCCAACAGTTCAAATTCTGTCTTTAAATATTCCCGTTTTTACATCTTTCTTAGAAATACACTCTTTACAATTTGACAATTGTTTGTTGACAAACTTGTTTTTCTACAATGAGGATGCATAAATCGAAAAGGTAAAAAACTGCATATATACATGGAAGTTTCTTTAAATATACATCTTCTATTTTCCAACTTCAATTGAATGTTATGCAATGTTTGTTTGCGTTCAGTGTCTCATTTTAAGACTCTTTTGTGCATTCGTTCAACGCAAATAAATATGATATTTCGTCCACAAAATATGGTTTCGTAGAGCTCATATTGATGATACTCCTGTAATGTTTTCTTCGAGTAACACCACTTCTATTACTCTCCTTGGGTTCAGGGAATACGTATCTGCGATGGGACGACTCAATAGTCCTAAGGCTGCTTTTAATATTTTCCCACGTGGTGAAGCTTTGGTATCCACTTCCTTGTTCCAAAGTGGTTTGTGTGTGTCTGCCACAAAGTGAAATTGTCAATTCTTCGTGATAGATAAAAACTGAAAAGTTTTACATAGTGCTTTCTTCACATAAAGAGGGAACGTTGAGTACAGCCAAGCTTTTATGAAGCAAAGCTAAAAAGGAAAGAAAATCCAGATAGAACTGGAAGAGTGGGAGAGGACCCAGGTCGAATTTTTATTCAGCTCTTTATTTACTACAGTTCCCACTCGGAAATAAGAATAGAGAGGATTCCGTTTGAAGTATGAAATGGTGCAATATGTGATACAATACATCAATGTGTTTTTTTCTTCTAATATTCATTCTTGTCTACGGAGCACGCAAAGCACAAAATATGTTGGAGAAATTGCTAGGCATTTTTTATTTGTTGAGACATGATAGGTACCTGAGCCAATGCGAAAAAAAGTTAAAAACAGACCCAACACGATCCATCTTCAACTTGCCTTTGTTCTCCCTACAATAATCTACTCGATACATTTGTGTATACAACTTTGTTTGGCTGCATCCCTTTGGGCATTTCTGATAGTTCTTTTTTTTGTACAAAGAGAAAATACTGACTATCAATAGTAATAAGCAATAAGAATGCATGGGATGTCTTTTATGCCCAGAAAGCAAACATCTCAATATACTCATATTTTACGGATGCGAGGAAGAATGTTACCTTTCTTTCTGGGACGTGCACATTGTGCCTGGCAGATTGCTCCGGAGCAAATAAAAAGTGACTTTGTATTTTCGTAGTTGAACATGACTTGACAATTCATGAATTACTCCGTGGAACGTATTCCAGTTTGTTATTGCTCTTGTGTGGGTGCTGTATTTCATCTGGGTAATATATACATAAGTCAGTAGCTACAACAGAAACGGTGGAAACAACTGTTGTTGGTGTATGGTCTCGAATAAGCTGTTAGATATTTGCCTACTTGTCATGGAGTAATGTGGAAGTTGTGAAAAGAATGAAAAACTGTGTGGTAAAACACAGAAAGACATAAAAGTTGAGATTATTTTCATATATCAAATCAAGTGTTTAGTATGAATTTCCCAGGGGCTCTTCTTGTACCCATCCTTTCAGGGGCACACGCACATGTGCTCACTTTTCATTGCTGCAGCTTCAGTTTATTATCTGAGAAATATGTCAGTTGGGTATATATATATGCCTTATTCATTATAATCTTGCATATTTTATCTTTGTAATTTTTATCAAAAGTTGAAAGGAAGAAGGGATCACCTAAACTTTTCTACACAAATTGTAAATGTTCCATAATATGTACAGGCAACTTGTTTTTCAGTAGGCACACGGACAATAACGAACATTGAAGTCTAAAAAACAATGGAAGAGGGTTTCAAAATCATAGGTAGACTTAACATACAATTAAAGTGGGAATGTATGAGCACTGAGGTCCATACGGGCCTATTTGAAGTAATTCCACCAAGTACCATGCCACATCTGTAAAGTAGCAAAAGCCTTAAAACATTCTTTGTCTAGTTATATCTACTCCCTCTCATAAGAAACGGTCAGAGGAAAAAGTAGGACGGCCTTCCAGTTCCAAAAAATTACAGCAATATTTAGTTGAAAGTTGGAAATACTTTTTATGTTGACAGTAATTAAAGATTATGATATGAAACAAGCCACGGAGCGGAACTAAACGCAGGGAGACTGCCATCCTTGTATTTTTTACAATAAAAGTAATAGGTGCCAACTGCCAGTCGTGGATATGACGAGTATTACAACATCACTTGGATGATGTATGAAAGAAAGTTTTTGCTGGGAGAAAAAAATCCTTTCTTTAACTCTCTTACTTTTACTATTTGCTTCCTTTTCTTTTGCATTTCGGCAAGATAATAGGTAACTTTAGGACTTTCACAAGGAGAAAAATGTATTATATTCCTGGCTTTGTGTCTGACGACAAAGAGCGAACAATGATTTTGTTGGGCGTTTTCCGAACATGGTGTAATATAGCACAATAATGCATCTTTCTTTTTAAAATGTGTCACTGCTACTACCACTTAACAAGAGGAAAACTTTTTTTTCTATACTTTTTTCATTTTCATCTTTTCTAATACTGGAGCTAAACAAGCACACACGTCCAAAAGCAACGATAAACTATCAAGGCCACTTATTCTGAGTTGGAAAGCTGTCTCTCAGACTCTCAAGTTTTTTTTCCTTCCTACACGTTTGCTCTAATATATAAAAAGCTGGAAGAACCGACATGAACTCCAAAAGTAAATGTAAAGATGAGAATGTTTTTAGAAAGAGGGAAAAAGCAGAAAAAAGGGAAAAGCTGTAGGGGTGTGCTTTAATAATGTTTATTACGACTGAACCGTATAGGATTGAGTAAACAAAGCGGAAATTCCCAGAGATGTGGGAGAGAAGTCTGCGTTGGTGGACTGCGACTACACATATGTTTGTGGCTTTTTTTTGTAATCAGCTTCCAATGGTATTTCAGTGGAAGACCCTTTTTGGTTAGTAAAAGTACCTTTTCCCTATTCACTTGTGTACAGTGAAACAAAGCCCAGCGTCATCGTTTGAATTGAAAAGTTGATGCGTGAAAGCACGAAGACGCAGCAACATTTTCCTTCTTCCATTCTTCTCATCTCGAATAAGGTGTACGTGGTAGGTATGTGACTCACATAATGTGAGTATAGCAATTTTTTTCAAATTAGAAAATTTTTCTTCGTCGTTTCGTGTTGTCTCATGATATTGAACTTTTATTTACTGAAGTTATTTGCAAAGAAACCCATGAATACAAGCATAGAAATAGGCTAGAGAAATTTCATTTAAGAAAAAAAAGACACTCCTTTCTCACTTAGCAGTACTATTCTCCCTTTTGAATTCCTTGGTTGTGTGTGTGGATGTGTGAGACTAAGAAAAAAATATACTTTAATGTATAGTTTAACATTAGCGTATATTGTGTGCGCTTAAGAGGATTAGAAGAGAGAAAAATTATGCAAAGGCTAGACAAATACGGCTGCTGCATAAAGTTTCTCAATTAAACAAGTATTTTCGACAAGACAAGGTTCTCTGTCTCATCTCCATTTTGAGTTTCACGTTCATCCGATGTCATAAGATGGGATGGGAATGGCTAAGCATTAAGCGGAAAAGGCTAGCTTTTCCTGAGACAACTTTTTCAGGGCAATGAAATTAATTTAATTTTAAGTGCAATTTCGAATTAATTTCTGGCCGTGACTATACAGAAGATCATCACGATTCTTGGTTGTCCGAGAGCTGTGAAGAAACCGTACCAAACTGCCACCAAGTTTATTAGATCCTGCATGAGTCCCTCCTGTTTACAGCTTTTAGTACATATATGAATGCGTGGTTGCTCGCATTACCATCGTTAGTAGAGACTGATATATGCGTGTCTTCTTGCGATGGCCTGGTTTCATTCCTTCACAAGAATGCGCTTTTCTAGAAACTACGGCCAAAGCGGGGAAAAATAGCTTTTAACCTTCTTCAAGTCATTACATGATGAAAAAATATGTACTTTCTGGTGATGTTGACGAGGACATTTATTATTTTACTTTCATTTGGCTCATTAGTACTTTCCTGGGGAGTTTTGTGATGATAACATACATATATATTTAAAGGTATTGCATCAGGACAAATTATTTTTTTAGCTTAAATACAAAGGAAAGTTTGCCAGCGTGTGCAGAATATATTTTAGTCCGCATTCATTGATGTTTGTTAGCACTTCTTACAAAGTGAGCAGCGTACACCTACCTATGTTGACCAAACCTATGTTTACAAAATTATTGCGCACTTTATTACACCAAGGTCATGCTCACCGTGTGTCTGAAAAGAAATGATTAGTCCAATCTACTGTAGCTTGCATTTCACAGTGGTGAATCCGATGTGCTCCAATAAAAAAATAGGCGTTCCTGAAGGTACTACTCTCAATTAGACCCATAGCTTCTCTCGCAATTCTTTGTAAATTTTCAAGGATATTCGATCTACTTTCCATTCTCAGAAATCACGTGCAAGACAGCTATGAATCGTAGAAACAGTATGATTTTTGCTCATATCAATTATGCTTAAATCCTTTGCTCTTACATATACCTACCTAGACTGTTATTATCTGTTGTGTTTTAGGTGGTTGTGAATACTCGCCTAATTTAAAGATGGAGAAATATGGGTTACGTTATATTGTCGAATGAGGGTATGCTTACTGTAGCAAGACGAGCGAGATCGGTGTAAGTAAATTAATTAGGTAACGAGTATTCTTTTTAATATCTACAGGCAGGATATGTTACTATATGATTTGGTATAGTAACATGCAGCGCCGTTTTATGCACCGCTGTCATCACTCACTCCTTTCTAATTACGAAACTCTCCAAGTTGTGTTCCTTGGAGTGACCGGTTAGTCATTTTACCCCGGATCCTTTCCAACATTCATGCATCTTCGTCATCACTTTATTACCAAAGTTGTGAGTAGTACGCAATACTCAGATAGAAAACAAAGACTTGAAAGAATGACACGAAAAAGGAAAAAAGATAAAGCAATTGCCTTCATCCTTCAACGGTCTTTCATCTTCTTCATTTTTATTCTGCTCTTGGATTTGCTCTTTTCTCTTTACGTAATTTTCGAGTATGTGTCGAAAATGTGAAGAAATAAGTTATATTATTCTTAGCGTATCTCTTTCATAACTTTGTTTTCCCTTTGGGGAAGTTTATAATAATGTAGGTATCTCACGTGTATATGAACCATCAGGATTACAGGCTGAGATAGTAATAATATAGGATCTATCGTTTTCCTTCACGCTTCATCTTGATGATGTTCATGTCCCTGTGCCACGCACACAATTCCGTAGTAAAATACCTATTTTTGACACACATTTCTTCTCAATAGAGCAGATGATGAAGATGAGCAAAAGGGGAACGTTGATGGAGATCAAAAGAGAAACGACAAAGGCAAACCGGATGAAAGTAAAAAACAGAAAAGAATGTTTGAAGGACAAAAGAGTAAAGTCATGCTTCCGTCACCATTCTAGTTTTACCTGGACATTTTATTTCGCCCCTGCAGGATAAAGCCAACACAAATGCATCACGCACGACTACGACTTTTATTAACGCACAACAAAAACTTTGTATGTAGCACATTCTACTCAACGTAATACTTTTTTCGAGGTGTTGAAACTTAAAAAAAATTGAATGACACCATTTTTGCTTTTCATTTCCTCTGATCAGCTAAATCACAATAGTTTAGCGTGTAGGAAAAGTGTAATTGTAAAACTACCTACTTCGTTTGTTGTAAGACGCTTTAGCTTTAAAAGATTGCGCAGCATTACGCTACGCTGCTGACTCTTCCCCGAGTTCCATCCTCAAATACGGGAAATTCGTTAACAAAATGTTCTTTTATCTACAAGAAAAAAAGCATACCCAAACCGTGTTCCATTAAATTATAATTGCAAATTGAGCAGGGTGAGCAGAAAGAAAATATTTAAGTTCTTTCACTCTCGTGATCTCGTGAATATTAAACAAAACTCGGGAAAGAGTCAGCAGCGTAGCGTAATGCTGTTGTAATTAAAAATCATTGTATTCCCGAATAAAATTCCTTCTTCTTTTCTGACTGTAAGTAAACTCCATGCATACATTTTGCTGCCCAGCTTTGTGGATTGTTCAGGAAGGATTTCTCTCAAGGAATATGTCTAGAAGGATGAAGCTCATTGTATCCTTTTCTGTACAATCTTTTAAAGCTAAAGCGTCTTACAACAAACGAAGTAGGTAGTTTTACAATTACACTTTTCCTACACGCTAAACTAT
>JAHZNF010001771.1:0-11738 GCA_027744215.1 Troglopedetes dispersus
CTCTTAACAAAATCTTCTCGCTTAATACTGTCCCATTTACTTCTCATTATCATCCCTCATCTAAAACATTCTTAATTATGCTTCCGCTAGGCAAAAAAGAACATTTTTATTTAACATATTAGCAACAACTCTGATGCCATAATTTTTTTTGGTGTGTCTCAACTCAATTTTCATATTTGTTTTAGATTTCAAGAAAGCCCACACATCAAAAAACAAAGTGTAGTCAAGTGGTCTCTCAATTTTTTTTTGTTGCAGATTACGTGAATTATTGAAAATCACGTAAGAGATTTATTTACACACGCCCGAGGCACCATAAATGATTAGTAAAATCCCGAAGAAAAAAAATAAACTTAGTGCATCCAACAAATAATGCTACCTTTTTTTCGCTGATTATTATGTGACTGAAATGAAGTTGAAAACACGTTATCTTATACAATTTTTGCTCACAAATCTTGTCTATGCTTCTGCTTCCAAATACACACAACAAGAACTATGTATTGACAAGTATGCCTTGCTAATTACCCATTCTTGTGGTGCTGGTGTGTGTGTGCAAGTGAAGATGCGGATAAAGACTCGTTTTTTTGCATCATCACCACCACAGAAGAAGAAGAAAGAAGAGAAAAAAAATCTATCAGCCAATAGTGCCACTGAGTCGTTACAATCGAGGAGGGTAGTGAGCAGGCAATTTGTGTCCTCAGGCCAACCTCAAACAAGCAAATCAGGTAGCAATTTTTCAACGATGAGGGTGGGAACATAACCTGCCTAATCCCACATCATTGCACAGCCGGCTTGCCAGAGCATTCCGCCCTCCGCCGAAAAAAAAGATCCTAATAGCATAATTTCATGAGCGTAATCTTCTTTAATGGTTCGGGTAAGTAGCGTAATTTAATGATACATCTCTGGCTGCTGCTGCTGCCAGCTTCTTGTACATGTCTGTGCATAGTAGAGAGAGAGAGAGAGCAAAACCATGATTTTCTCTTCTCTCTCATCTCATCTGTATGAGCGGCAGCAACAGGTAAGAAGCAACATGCAAGATTACTCGAAAAAAAAATAGTTGTGTGTAAAGCTGCTCAAGCTTAAAGGTAATAAATGCCAGGGGAGAAGAGAAGACGTGATCTTATTTTTTATAGGATTTTTCTACAGAAATCTTATACACGGGAGAGTATCATTTATGGATGCACCAGCGGTTTTAGAAAATATGTATGTAGTATGTATATTATTATGTGCTCTTGGTAATTTCCTAAAATACGGAAGCTGATTCACGTGCATTTTTTATGGATGTGTCCAAAAACGTAAAGTGATGAAACTCTGACAAGTACATAGATATAAAGAGTTTGAGCAGCACTTTAAAATTCAAGGATTTTGTGGTTCTCCAATTTGATTTTTCCAACTTTCTCCCTTGAAATAGGGGCAACATGATACGACAAACTGAAGTCGCCATATGTAGTTTTGTCTTGTAAATGGGAGCTTAACAATAACCTGAAATTAATTGTGAAATCAACTATGCAGAAATTTATTCAGACACACAAATGACATTAATTTGCAGCTGTTGTAAGAAGTTGAGAATGTGTCTATATTTGACAAAATTTCCTTTTAAAGCCTTACATTATTTTTTTTACCTAAAAGGCTCGTAAAGCGGAACAGTTGTTTGCCTGAAACATAAAAGCAAGAAAAAAATCTGTTCACCTGCTGCAAAACAACAACAACAACAACACGAAAGCGTCACATCCAATAAAAATGAAAATTGCTAATCGTAAATCAAGCGCACAACCTGCCTCCAATAAATACTATACAAGAAGATGAGGTGAAGGGAGCAAGAGTATCGGATTCCGACAGACGGAACGAGAGAAGAGTTGAAAAAAACATGATAAGCTGCAGAGAAAACATATTATTACAATCCGGTAGCTGATATGTGGCTCTCTTTCTTTCATCTCACCTGAGTGACTGCACTCACTGCACTGCCTTCAAAAATATTCAAGAATTAATCTCATCATCATCATCATCATCAGTTTGCTTTCCCACGAGTCAAGTCTCACCTTGAGACAGCTTCAGGCAAATAGGTTGCAGCTGACTCAATCTACAAAAAAAAAATAACACGTAAGATTTAAGTAGCTTCCTTCTGTTCAGATCAAGTCAGCAGTCCCCAAAAAAATAATTCAGAGAGTGCTCATCTTCATAGCCACTCACGCAGCCAATCATTAAACTATTCTCATGATCACCTATCAATCTCATATTGATTTGTCCTTAGGCATTCTTAATTATACATTCTTCATTTCGATGGATGGATATCATTATTTATGTTGCAGACAGTCAAACTCACCAAAAAAACATACTCGTATTCCTCTATCAAAATCTGGCATCTTATTCCTTTTTAAGACCAAGAAAAAAAATTATAGTCACAACTCAGTTGTTTCTTCCTTAAAGCAACACTCCAAGCTTGGTTTCACCTGCAAAGAAAATATGTTTTTATTTTTTAATCAAAATCTGGCATCTTATTCCTTTTTAAGACCAAGAAAAAAAATTATAGTCACAACTCAGTTGTTTCTTCCTTAAAGCAACACTCCAAGCTTGGTTTCACCTGCAAAGAAATAAAAGGAGGCACTGATTAGATTAGAAAGATGGTTAACTTTGGTGAATAATTTTGTTCTCCCTAAAGAGGAATGAATGATTTATTGCCAGGAATCCGTTTTTAAAGAGTTCGCCTACAAATCTTATTTTCGGGAAATATGAAAATTATGATAGCGAAGAAATCCATAGCTTCAACAGGTGATCTGAAATATCAACTACTCCAAGGCCATTTTTTTTCAAAATTTACCTGCGTTTGTTTCGTTCCATGTTATCTGACTACACGTGGCTGGGACGTTAAAGTTTGTAGCTTGGTTTGGTCTATACTATAGTTTCCAAGCTACCAAAAATAATAAAAATTACGAACTATTTGAAAGAACAATCAGAATCCATTAACTATGCTCTAATTTAATGTGACAATTAGTCATCAATCTACACTCAGTTGTTTATTAACCAAGACCCCGTAAATTTAATTGCCGGCACCCGGAACCCAATGAAAAGGTCCAATGCTTGTAAATCTGCTTGTAAAATTCAATCAGTTCTGAGCATCTGTGTTTGCGTGTGTGTGTGGCAATCAAAAGTGATTTTATATGCAAATGAGATAGTTCTGGTTTCTTCTTTCTCCCTTCACATCCCACAACAATATATTTTATTTTACAAATCTTATATTTTGAAAAAAATGTTTTTAAATATCCACCATAAATGTTTTCGGGAGATAGATTAATTACTAAATTTTTTCTAATTTATGCTCTTAATTTAATGGACACACACACATCTCTTGTCACAGCGGAAAAAAATCAAAACCAAAAGTTGAAACACATTAACCACCCAGTGCCTCCCGCCTCGGGTTATCATAGTCTATCCCTTTTGATTTTATTTTTTACAATTGCTAAAATATACCCTAATTTTTCCCGAAAGAAAACGATCCAAGCAATCCCGCTCTTTTATTTATTGAGGAGAAATCGTAAATCGCATTTGGTTTGATTTTTATAACGATGCCCCAAAGGTTGAACTTCCACACATAAAAAATAAATCCAGAGAAACTAGAATCCAGCTTGAGTTAAAGTGACCAACTACCTGAATTACACCTATAAATTTACACACACACGACCCGACTCTTGCCATAACATGAAAATTATCGCTCTTAAATTTCTATACTTATCGTTTCAACGCGGGATCCTGGTCGCAAATCCACAAAAGACATTTAAATTAATTTATTGGAATGTGCACACACAATAATTATTGGAACGGTCTGATCGGAATTACAAAAAAATCTTTTGGCAGAGTCCATAAACCTTTCTTCAAGTTCACATTCCTCTTTGTCTCCATTATTATTACTTTTTTTCTGACTGCTGTGATGATAAGGGTGAATCATGCAAAAAAAACCTACAGCACTCTTCTTTTATTGTTATTATTATTTTAAGGAGAAAAATAAAAAGATTCACGACCACTGTGTGCACGGTCAGGACAAGTTTCAATCAAGTTATCAACATCCAACCATATTTGTATGGAATCTTGATGATGATGATCACAGACGTAAAATGGCATCATGTGCCCAAAAGTCCGACCAGCGACCGGTTGTTACACTTTTTCCCAAATGGCAAATTATTAGCAGTGAACGCGTTATAGTCACATTGTCATAATCATATTTTATTGTAGCTTTTTTCAGTATTCAAACAAAACAAAAAGAAAAAATCGGAGGTGGATTTGGATGAGTAAAGTAAAGATGTATGAGTACATATCACAGAGTGGCCACATAATCAAAGGCATGACACAAAAAAATGTGTAATACGTACATATGTGTGTGTGGCAGGAATGTGCAGTTACGTCTGAACCGTGGTCATAATATTAATGACGAGATGAGTGGTGGCGAGCCTGTTACGCTTGAGGACCACTTCAAAGAATCATAGATGGCCTGATGAGATGCGATTTTGAAAAAAAAGAAGTTTGGTTCCTTTTCGCTAATTTTTATTGTCCCTCAAAAATATAAATACATAGTAGCATTTTTTAATACCAAAATAACGTAAATCCCCGTATCGATCCACAACGATCTTTTTGTTTACATCATTTTTTTATCTCAAATTTTATTTTGACGACGCAAAAATATGTATAAATATAAATCACATGACGTGTGCTTAATATTTCACTAAACTATAAGGTCAAGCAGACTGGGAATCGATTTGATGCACACATTCCCCATTAAAAGTAACTTCAAAGAATCATAGATGGCCTGATGAGATGCGATTTTGAAAAAAAAGAAGTTTGGTTCCTTTTCGCTAATTTTTATTGTCCCTCAAAAATATAAATATATAGTAGCATTTTTTAATACCAAAATAACGTAAATCCCTGTATCGATCCACAACGATCTTTTTGTTTACATCATTTTTTATCTCAAACTTTATTTTGACGACGCAAAAATATGTCATCACATGACGTGTGCATAATATTTCACTAAACTATAAGGTCAAGCAGACTGGGAATCGATTTGATGCACACATTCCCCATTAAAAGTCGATACTTTGTTTTGTAGTTTTTATCTGAGTGAGAGGAGTTTTGTATAAAATTATTATGGCCACAACTAACCGTGTACCTATATTTTTTTCTGATGATGGTAATGATAACTCTAAAAAAGAAGAAAAAACTGTACACACTTCTCGAGGAGGTGTATATCAGGTAATCTGGTCACACTGCAGGTCTGACTTGGTGCCAAGTGGCAAGTACATAGTAAAAGGTAAGTGTGTGTTTGCTGCTGCTGAGAGTGTGCATGCCGTCACACAACCAAACTTGATTTGCTCTGGTTCGCAAAAATTCATAATAAGGAAAGGAGGAGAAAAAAATGTGGAGAAACTTGTCAATGAAAGCTTGATTCCTTCTTCACAGACGGAGGGCAACAGGACCACAATTTTCTCAGATGACATAATAATGGCGGCTGCCCTAATGATTATGACAACAGCAACCATTTCAACTGATCGCCAATAAATCAATATAATGATAGATTATGGTGGACACACTTTACAGCGGTTGTTACATATAAACCTGTGCCAATTTTTTTTTCAAAATTACTCTATCATCATTTGTTTGCTCCAAATAGTTTCTCCGCCTGACCAATTAGTGTGTGTGACACGCTCTTATCTAAACTATATATCTCCACCGTATTGGTTCCCCTATTTTTTTGGTTCATTGAACACATCAAATCAATTAAATATCATTATCATATATCTCTGAAAACATATATGGACAAATCCGTGTGCACATATCACAAAAAATATTATTATTGAGTTCAACGCTTTTTTTTGCATAATATGTAATCTTCACTTTTGAACTTTTGCTGTGTGCAACCTTTTTGATAATTAACGAAGCCCCAGAACGGTACCCGTTACTGTTTTTAAGATTGCGCACAATTTATTTTATTTAAAGACTCTTGCCGAATGATTAAAGTCAGTCTGAGTTACTCATTTCCATAAACATTTCTGATTTCAATTCTTTTCCTGACCTTATCATCATTATTAGGACTCCTTCTGTTCTTTCCAAAAACAGCTTTTGTGTCTTCTGTGTGTGCACAGAAGACACAAAAGAAGCGAATAACTTCTTCAGCAAAAAATTACATTATTGCAAAAGCCAGCCACATTATCCGCAATCAACATAATCATCGTCAATGATGGCTTTGACTCGCTTAAAAAAATACGGTGGTCATTACAGCCGCCCTCAACTCCACTTGTGCTCCAAATAAGCCAAACTGCAAGAACAACAAAAAAATTATTCTCTTTTGTGCGCACCATCTCAAATACTCATTACGGTTGTTGTGTTTTTTTTCTCCTCATCTTCGCCATAACCATAAAGAAGCTTGTGTACATATTTGACAATATTTTGTGCAGCTCAAAAAAAAGTTGATGATCAACCCGCGAACAAGCTGAGCCGACCATCATGAATCCATCACTTATTTTTTTTCAGCTACTGTCTTTCAATTAAATAGAGTAGCACTACTACAATGTATGTATCTACACGAAATGTGTCTACTTAGTGGAAGAGAGCACGACGTTCAAATGATGATTATGGACACAAAAAATATATATTATCCTGCGTTGGTTGATCTTCACCTGACGAAGTTCACGTTAAGTTTGAAGCTCCTTCTTGGTTTTTGCTTGCGAGTCTCTCGAGTGATTTAAGAAGCACTACTCGAGAAAAAGACGGTTTAAATTTTCTTGATGAAATCATGCTCATTTCAAGTCAACCGTGCTCACGACGGTCACGAAAGATATTTTCAAGAAAAAAATATATATACACGTCGGAGGTGAGCTTATCAAGCAAAAACTGGTAGCTGAGAAAGAACAATCAAAGTTAAAAGTTATTGGTTCCTGATACTTAGTTTTTTTTTCTTCTTGTATGCACGTCACTAAAATATCAGAGAGAGATTTTTACTCATTTTCTCCCATGTGGTAATACGAAAGGATAAGCCTGAAAAAATAATCAAGAATATTTTTCTATAAAAAATTGTACATCCATTTTTTTACTTTTTTTCTTGTAAAAAAATTTACACTGTATAAAAATCCGTATAAATATATACATTTATGCACACACACAAAGTCTGAAAACTATTGATCAGCGTGGAAAAAGGAGAAGCCAAACACTTAGCAATTATTATCATAATGGTATAATATTATTACCATTATGTTATCCTGAACTTGGCATTCCTGCATGTATTCACGAATATTTTTTATAGAAAAAAAGAGGAGATGTGCGCATAATTTACATTTTGGTTGTATCCTTTTTTTGCAAATGAAAACCCCTTTACAAAAAAAATTCTCTTCTCGGTCATGCTTTTAATTGATGTGCTGTGTTTTCAAAGGCTGGTATAATAATAATAATGATAATCTCGGGAAAATATCTTGAAAGAAAACAAATATAAAAAAACGGAACAAGAGATCTTTTCTTGTAGCTTCTATGATGATAATGATGATGCTCCTCTGCTGCGGTGCCACCGTCTTACATGATGATTGTTTGAGAAGAAAAAGCGCAGGAGCACTCATTGAGCAACCAAGTCCATTTTCGGCGAGAAAAGATTTATTAGTTTGAGATTGCTTTCCCATGCGATCGTCACATTACCAGCTTTTCTTTTATATATGCACACACACACATAATCATTTCTTTTTTTTCGAGCTGCCCACACTGTAAAAAAAACTTTTTTCCCCTTTGTATTTCTATTATTATTATTATTACATGGTAGATGATGTGATCTGAGCCATTGCTCAAATTTAGCTTTTATAAGGATTCACCAGCTACTGGTTTTGATCCCCACGTCTTTTTTTCCAATCAACATTTTATTTTGATTTTTTGTTTTCTCGTGATAAGCGTTCATGCAATGCATGATTTTTTATATTTCTTTCTCTCTCTCTCTCTTGTAATAAATTGTGGAGATGTGAAGCCACCGATAATTGTATATATTTTTTTAAAACAAGAGGGGAAAATATTTTACAGACAAAATGGTTTGAAGGGTGACCGTGTGGTACAAGAAAAAAATGGAGAAAACCTGATTAAAATGCACAGTAGCAAAATGACGTACAAGTTAAGTACATTGTTGTGCAAGTGATTAGCTCCATTCTTCTCAGAAGACACAAAATTATAAGAGAGAGAAACAAAAAAAAGTTTAAGATTACCCCCTCACCTGTCTTTTCTCCAAAACAAAGAGCTTAAAAAATCTGTGTGTGCATAATAATAATGGTCTCATCTGGTTATTATTTTTGTGTTCGGGTGATTTAAGGTGAAAATGATGTATTTTAGAATTGTGACAATGAGTAAAAAGGTGGAAAAAAATTAGCCCTGCCCTCGAGCCAATTCACAAAGTGAGTTATCCAGTTCACTCACTACTACTCACTTCTTTTGTTCTTTTTTTTGTTTCATAAATTAACATATTACAATGAAGAACTGGTCGAGGAAAATAGGAATAGGAAGGGTAATAAATTAGCTGCAATAAATCTAGTTCTTATTTTTTCCTTGTTTCACTAAACAATAATTTTCTCTTTAAGAAAAAAGTTTCCCATTTTAAAAAGTATTAATTGTTCGAGTGCCTCGAGAAAAAGAGCAAAAATCTATTATTGATGAAGCCTTGCCTTACCATTTTTTGATTTATGGAGTGCAACTTAGTGGACTAAAATTAACTTACAATTTGCATAAAATGAACTTCATTTCATAGTAAGTGTTCAAGTGCATCTTATAATTATGTTAATTCACACCTGCACTATTTTTACCAAATGGCGTCCACCTTGCAGCCATTTTTAAAATTTTCTTCAAACGACTAATCAAAAGGTGTTGCATTTCAAAAGATAAGCTTAAGATAACTACCCACAAATAAATAATCAATTACTACAACACAAAGTTTTCTTTTATGGTACAGTGGCCACGTGAAAATAAACGCAGATATTATAATTTTTTGACAGAGTTTTTAGCAGCTTCTCATTTGCAGCGTCTTTTGTTTCAAACGCCAATTAAACCTGTCATCCTTTTCCATTAACGAAGTTGCTCGCGATACCCCGTCTCAAGTTTTCAAAGTGGAGGGCGGACGTGGTTCATTAATCAATTAAAAAATGGGAAAGTAGCAATAATTTATTTTGAAAACTAAACTTTGTAGAAAGCACAAGTTCAGGTTCATGAGCACAAATTTGACAAAGACTTTTTGAACCAATGATTGCAACATTTATTGCCACACAGAAAAGCGCACGCATAATTCCTCCAAAAAATAATAATCAAATAATCGACAAAGGATATCGTGCACAATTATAGTGTAACAGCAGAGCACACGAAAGAAAAGCCTTATCAAAGAGATTATATGGAGATGATACATATTGCACCACTTATCATTATTACTACCCAGAATAATATTTCTAATCTCGTTGGATTAATGAAAGGTTCAAGAAAAAAAGAAAATTAAAGTCACGTCGGACACAAGCCAACCAAAAAAAAAGAAAAAAAATTCTTCTTTCAGAATAACATTTCCATTTCGAAGAGGTCAGCCAAAAAGGGTCAGATTGAAGACGGCTCAACGCACGCTCGAAACTAATGAGGCACAAGAAGAACACATCCTTTTTCTTAACCACATCCATTTTTTTCTTGCTGTGATGTTTCATCCTCCTCCTCATTTCTCTCGAAGTCGACGCAACCGCCAAGTAACAAGCAACAAGATTTTTTTCATATCCACGCACTATTTAGTCGTCTCCAAAATTGATGCTGAAAAAATTGGGTTTGACTCTTATCAAGATTAAAATGTTGCAAACACGCTAATCGTTTCAAATCACTCGCTCTGTATTTACATAAAAAAATCCGACATGACTGACTTTGTTTTGCTGAAGCTGAAATATAAAAAAAATTAAGTCATGCTTCTCAATTCAAAACCTTGTTTGAGAAACAAAAATCCTCTCAGATGATACCCTTCAATGGCTTGTAACTATTTTTTATTGAGACAGTTAGCAGACATGACACATGCTTTTCTTAAATCCCCGTTTCGTGTCACGTGAAAAAAATTTCTTCAATGATTAAAAAATCCCTCACGTTATAACGTTTTATTCAACCTTTGCTTAACGTATTGATAAGCTTTGTGACATGTCCCGTTCGAATTTTTTTTAAATCAGAGATTGACAAATTTTTTGTGATGAGACAAAAAAACTCAAGCTAACTGACTCGCGATGCTTCAAAATCTTCAAAAATTCTAATCCATCATGCTCACTGAGTAAGTAAGGAAATGGAGACAAAAATTTGACAAGTAAAATTGGAGGCATGCGAGTAACCTCCATTGCACGCCTTCTTTCATGGTTGACTTTGGCCTTTTCTTTAAATAAATGAGATTTTCATGCTCTTTTGAGCCACTAAAAATAATTTTCTCTTCTTTCTCAAGTCTTACCCAAGAGACATAGGTACTATTATTATTTCTCTGTCACACTTTGAGAAGCTCTGATAACTTCATTTTGTAAAAAATTGGAAAATTATTTTTTAAACCGTGATTCACACGTGGTAACTATTTTTCAAGGGAAATCATTTCTTTTAAAAAATACGGATGCAGCAACCATAAAGTAAAAAATATTTTTAATAGGAAAAAGCTCATTTTGTGTTGCATGCGCCAACCTTTGAAATCTTCAAAATTAAAATGAGAAGAAAAGGTAAGCCTCTGTGGTGCATTAATGAAGTCATGAAGAAGTGATTCTTTTATTGAATAATTTTTTTTGATAGGTGACGGCTATCATGCGGTCATCAAGGGAGCTGTAATGGACCTCACATAAGTGTCTTTTTGGCCTTTGTGAATAGCTCAACAATCGTGCTCATGGGACACTTTTTCAGTCAAACTTGATAAGCTGCTTCGTTCAGTCAGAGTCAGTGATGCGTTTCCTTCTTTTTCTCCTTCAAACATTGGTATTTCTCGATAATTACTCCAATAACATTAGAATAAAATGTAGTAGTAATAATTTTCCCCACAAAAATATGGACACAAAATACCAGAGCATGAATAGTCACACTAATTGAATTTTGACAAATGGACACACAAAAAAACGTCAACATTTTTTCGAGGGCAAGAAAAGTATCTGTCAAAATTGATGAGAATGGAACCAAAAGACAAGTTTCTAACGAGGGATTTAGGGTCCACTTGAAAATGTCAGGAAAATAAAATGGATGTGTGTGCGAGTAATAATTATCATTGTGGCAAAAAAGTTTTCTGAAGTGATACACAAAAGCATACCTGCCTTCTTGGATTTCAGTGTGTCTCCCCCACGACGACGCATCACTTACTTTCTGAAAAAACTGGTAGAAATGTTTACACGCATCCATGAATAATATTTCTTCTCAGATGAGCATGAGCATCAAGATAATTATATTTTTTGAGTCAACATCAACAACAAAACGAGAGAGAACGTGTCCAGGTACCTGCTTATCTTTTTTCTCTAGAATCTTCTCGGCATTCCAAAATTTTATTCACACTAACTAACAACTGTGTCCTGTACCAGATACAATTACACATTTTTCCCCGAAACAGCACAAACCGGCATGGTGCAATTCACACAAAAATGTGGAAAAGACAAAAAATGTGAATAGAAAGTGACGACCACAATAATGCCAGAAGCATAGAGGAGAAATAGGACTCACCTCAAAAAATTTTCTTTTGCTTATCGTTACAATCTCTGAGTGGAGAT
>JAHZNF010001772.1:0-10922 GCA_027744215.1 Troglopedetes dispersus
AGCTCCTGATTCTGTCTTCGACAAATCCAGTATTGAAAGTCCCGAGCTCAGATAACTTTGCCTTGAGTTGCGTTACATTTCATCCTTGTGTGTGGTTTTTAGTGAATGGCGAAATGCATAGCAAATGCAGATATCGTGGTGAGTGTTAAGAAAACGCAGCAATAGACAACTTGAAAAGTGTGTGGTTGCTTTGCGTTGACGTGAGCAGCAGCAACTCTGGGACGACCAGGAATGACTCATTTTTACAGATCAGGAAGGAGTACGAAGAATTCTCCGTAGGCATTTTTATGCCAGACCTGGGAATGTGGAAACAGCGTTAAATAAATAGTAGAAATTCAAGGATGAATTATAATGAGATAAAGCAACGTGTTGTCCTCCTGCGTGTTGTCGTGAAGATTGAGTCATTGTGTAATAAAAAACCTAACTACTTTATCACATAACCCATGCTTTCATTGCCAAATTATATGGGCGCATTTATCCCTACTACGGGATATTTTTTATGGTTGCATAGTATGTATTTATTAGTGTTCATAAATGCGTGTAATCTGTACACGGACAACTTTATAAAGTCTGCTGAATCTTCAGCAAAACAGTTTCTACCGATTCAAATTTTAAAAATATTCCTTCCTAAAATACACTCATGGAAAGAAATACTATTAATTTTGCATTCAAACCATTTGTACCTCTATAGATCATAAACAAAGCGAAACTATTCATCTTGGTTGATAAAAGTAAAATTTTAGGGGGAAGGTACGAATGCACTATCAAATCAAAGGTAAAAACTTTCTACTGAATTATTGTGTTTCGAAACAGCAGAAAGCGCGAAAAACAAACTCTTGTCTTTGTCTTTTTGGCTTTTACCTTTTTGAGGAAAAAGAAAAGGGAACAGGTAGTTAGTAATTTTGAGGTAATATCTTCTGTACTTTTTTATCCTCACAATGCCTGCGTATTATATAAACTCCAAGCTCCTGATTCTGTCTTCGACTAAACAACTACAAATGACTAGCCTTCGCACAGGGCAAAAAGAGCAAACAAAAAACTTCTCAACCTAGTTTTCAAGTTATCCCTCTAGTTTGACTAAAGTTTGCTTAGGCACTCAAAGACGAGAAAAAAATGTAATCGTATGTAATTTCTTTTCTGGGAAGTCCTTTTAACCTAACTGCCATAGTCCTCTTGAAAGAGAAAGCTTGGTGTTGCCAAACTGTTATGTTTAGTAGGTTGTGTGTTTACGTTTTGTTTTTGTTTTGAACTGCGTTCTTTCTTATTCCCCATGTTTTCTCCTTCGCATGAATATAAATGAAAGGAGTTGTGAAAGAAGGATTTTTTTGTAAAAATGTAACCAAAAACCATTGTGCTCTGTATTGCTGTACATTTTTTGCACTTTTTTTACTTTGTTGAGCAAGCTTTTCCTGTTTACACCCAACAAAATGGCGTTTGGGCTTTTTCGTGTTTCTGTCTTTGTTTGTTTTAATGTGTTTCTTTAAAGTGCTAAATGAGTGAATTGACGTTACACTTTATATAACATGTAAAAAATAGAGAATGTGCATTTGATCTACACCAACCAAAGAAGTGGGTATCCTCTGGTTGGCTGAATAGAGCGATATTGTTTCTGTTATATCCATACAGGGATTTCAGAGAAAGCAAATATGTTACTGCATGAACCTTCATTTTTTTGCCTTTTAAAGTAAATTCATATATATATATATATTATATCTAATATGTTTTCCAGATAGGGTCATGCCATGCGTGATTTGTTTACCCAATTTCACACCTGCCTCCAAAAAAACTGCATCTGATCACCTAATAGTTGTGTGTCGTTAGAAGTTGTCGTGTTGCCGTTAGATAATGTCCATGATGATAATGACGAAGACACACGAGTCTCTGACTTCCACTCTTGCATTCTTGTGTAAAAAAAAACTAATTGTAAGTAGAAGTGTTTTGCATCGGGAAGTACACATGTACAGAAAAATATTGAATTAAAAGAGTTGCGTTTGTGCCATTGTAATCAGAATACCTTACTTGAATTTTATGCCGTCCCACGATTTCCCTTCTCTCTGGTAATTGGTGAATGAATAGTTGTACATTACATTTTACCAGTTTTTTTTGTTATTTCCAGCATCAGAGAATTGTCAGAGATTCATTGTAAAGTGTCAAACAAATGCTCTAGTTATTTGTTACATGACATGTAAACAAACTTGATTGACTCCCCTCTCTCCTTCCTTCTCTCTCATCATCCCCTAATGATACCCACGAAAAGTGAACACCACCCTGAGCGTTTTCTTTATTTTCCTACCCTTGTATTATTTCTCTCTGCATTGTTCGCTGATTATTATCTTCTCACAGCTGCGTCAAAGCCTGCACCAAAAGCGTACTCGAGAACGACGAGATTCGACTTCTCTCGGGAAAAAGGAACCCTTCTCGGGGAAAAATCTAATCCTGCAGGTAGGTCTTGCCTAACTCGCCTATTCCCATCAGTCACACACACACTCTCTGATCTTTTTTTCTCTCTTTCTCTCTCTCTCTCTCTCTCTGTCTGTATAATATGTTTTTTTTTACTTTTTCTCCCTCCTGTGTTCTTTATTTATGGCGTTATTGTTGTTTTTCTATTATCATTATTTAGATAGCCCAAAGTTGTCCTTTTGTCTGATTTCTTCCCAATTGCTTGTCAAAAAATACAACTTTACTTCGGAGTCTTTGTTCTGTTTTATTTTTCTCTGCTCTGTTTTGCCGTCACCGTGTATTCCCCTTGGTGTTATTAATCTTTGCAGTTTGTTTCCCGTTTTGCTCTGTGTATGTGCCAAAGCTATTTGTACTTGTGTATTTTTTATCTTGTATTTACTACTTAATAATGTGTGCTTGCTTCAGCTTGCCACGAGGGCATGGGAATCGTATGTCAAGGTTGGTTGTGTCACACGTCACGTCTTCTTCTTGCACATCATTCCCGTCTGTAAAATACATTACCAACACAGCAGCACACCACAGCCACCACCAAGCAGTTAAAAAATTAAAGTGACTTTTTATCACTCGTTTTTCTGGACTGTCCCTAGAAGTCACATCATAAAAACCGTACGGTTACGATAGCTCGACTTTTCTATGTGGTACGGTGATGCATGGACGAAAAAAGTTTTGGGCCGTTTCTCCGAAAAAATTTTTTACTTGCTAAAGTGGTCGTGCACTATTTTCTTAAAACATTAATGGAGATTATTTTTTAGATGTACTTTATGTCAGCGCCAATTTACGATTGTGGCTTGAAGGAGTCATGACTCGTGACCTAGTTTCTTGACTTGACAGCTTTTTGTTTTGTTGACTGTGCTGCATGTTTCCCCATCTCTCTCTCTAGTAATGACGTACTTGTGCTTTTACCACCACATACATTTCTATTAAAACTCACTTCCACCGTGGAGCTTACCTTTGTAGCAGAACCATACTGCACGTTTATCCATGAGTGGTCATGGTGGAACTTGATGAGTGTGAATTTTTAATAGAATATGCGTTTGAATTTTAAGAATTTTTGACACACAGAGAACCCCATGTTTTTTACGTTGGGAGATCAATGCATCTAACCTAACTATTATGATTCTACTGTACTTTTGATGTGGTTTGGCGAGCTTGGATTAAAAACAAGAAAATTGTGCTCCGGCACGTTTATTTTAACCGGGAAAATTAATAACAGTTTTTTGCAAAACGCGCTTCTACTAACATCGCTTTTGTCTTCGAAAAATATTGTATTCGCTGTTTTCTCATTTTTCTGTTGGAATGATCTGCTGGAACAAAATAATGTATTTTTCAATAGAACAAAGGAATAAATTGCATGGTACTAAAGTAATTTTGTTTGTTTTTTAATGATGACTTGAGTTAAATATTAACTGAGCATTTTCGTACCGCATTGCATTGATAACAACTCATTATAATGGTAAAAAATGTGTCTCAATGGCTATATATAACTGCACAATGTCCTTATCGTACATAATCATTAATAGTGACTAACAGGTAGCACACATTACATATTTGAATACCTAGATCACATTTGGTCCATCAAGGAGACGTCGTTGGCTGCAATAATAATAAATTTTCATAATAGCAACTAAATTAAGGCTAGGATTAGGATAATGTTGTTGACTACATTGTTCGCAATATGTAGATGAGACACTACACTACCGCTACTACTACTATACTATTACTGCCATTTACAAGAATTCTTAATGTCCCAAAGTTACAAAAAAAAAACAAAAAATACATGATTGATTTAAATCGTCTCCATTGATTATCATGCCGGTGGGATGTACAATTTAATATCCATAAAATGTTCCTCCCTAAAAATACCAATCGGTTGATTTATGAAATTAAGGTACAGGACTGCGCTTTTTATGATGATGATAATGTGTGTGTAGAGAGTAATCTTCATCTGGCTGGTTATGAAACTGTGCGATGCATGAAGCAGATGAGTAGCAAATTTTCTCTTGCATTGAAGAACAATTATTTGAAGCTGGCCCCACGAAGTCTGGAAAGTGATGCCATTTCCTCCCACCCCCATAATATTATTATGGTTTCATTGAAATCGTAGAAAAGAATGTGTGTAGTGTAGCAAGCCGTATGCAAATACAAATACGTACATTTTTATGACTTGCCCTCTCGAAAGTCTTCTTGAATTATGTTCAACAGTCATCGTTACAAAAAGATCATTAATTAACAATTTTTCTTGTTAGCATAATAGTGGAACAAATAATATGATCTAGCTCAAGTTTTCATTTCGTAACATGTAGGTGAAGTTCTATATATGAATTAACTTCTATCAAATAGGTTCGTTTCATTTTCTTCAGTTGTTTAGTTAATTCTTTTATTTTATGCTGTGAAACAAAGCACGGCAGTGTTCCATCTATAGCGAACCCGATATGAATAAAAGTATGTTATGTAGACGAATACAATATTATTACTATTATATTACGCAGTGTGAGCATCGTTTTGCTGCTACAATAATCGAATCTCTCTATATATCTCTCTCTCTGTGAATGTGTAATATTTTTCGTTTGCTGCAGCAACCTGTAAATGTTTTAGTTCCATTTTGTCTTTGTTTTTTGTTTCTCAGTCCGTCAAATACCATTCGTATTGACACGCTCTCTGGCTCTATTAAATGTGACGACCCCAGAAAGATTCTGTTTGAGAAAGCGCCAATATATACTTTTACTCTCTGTTTCAGAAATATAACATGAAGAAACAGTTTTCATCCGTGTAGCAATCCGCTATGTGAATGAAATTTTTTTAGCGATTGTAAAAAAAACTGAACAAGTTTTTTGTGTTATTTCGTTCGTTTGTTGTCCTAATGTTGGCATCGGTGTCTTATTTGAAAATATATTTTTTCTGAATGACCCAAATCTAAATACCTTGTTCTCTGTTCTATTTATTTGTATTAATAAGTATGGTTTAATTATTCTGCACTTTTTTATACGTTCATGTTTTCTGTCTGTTTTCTCACTTTGTTTAACGTTCCCCAGAATTCTGTACTTTTTTCTTCATCTCTTTCTTCCACTCCAACCGAAACGCTAACTGGATTCCATCTTTTTGTTTATAAAAAGATATATTTTCCGGAGAGACGGCAAAAGAAGAAGCATGATAAAAAAAGGACGACAGAAATTTACTCCCTGTACGAATCTTTTACTCATTTTGCATTTAAAAAACTGTATGGCATCTTCCTCTTGGCAATCAGTTAACTTTCATCGTTAAAACGTTCACACTAATATATTATGTGCATCTGTCACACAATAGGTATGTAAGGGATTCTCTTCAATTTTTGTAATGGTACAAAATGTCCATAATTCCGACTTTTGTGCTACATTAAATTACATTAATAAATACTTCATTTGATTCGCTGCTGGTGAAATTTGTATTGAATTAATGATGGCGATGGTATGTGGTAATTACGTTTGTACATTATTTAGGTTTTGCGGTCGTAAGTGCTCATGAATATGATGTTATGAACTTGTTATTTGGAACACTTTAATCGTTCTTTTGCAATTGTTGCGTTTTTCTTCTTTTTCTTTGCATAGATGATGCTATGACTTTGTTGGATTTTTGCAAGTAGGTTGGAAAGTATTTTCTGTACTAATTTTGTAATTATATGATGGATTGAATCGAAATTTTCCAAATTGATTGAAATTGATTGAGATAAAAAATGTAGAACTTATCAGACTTGTACTCTTCTTATAACGGCTGTATTTTATGATATTATTGTAATGATTGATGATTTGTTTCACTTTTCCAGGTAATGATTGATTGTTGATGCATAAAAATATTATCAATTAATCTATTGTTTAAATGATAATTGGAGTTCTTTGAATATTAGAGCAAAGCGCAGTTATATATCTAATTTTGTGTTGCAAACTTAGAATTATAATCTTATAAGTTTCATTACTAATTTACAGTTTAAAGGGTTCACAACAAATTGATTAGATCCCAGTTTCAAATGCCTCTAACCAGACCTCATTCTTTTAGTTCAAAATTAAGAGTTGTTCTTTTCCTTTCACTTTGAAATCAGGTTAACGTTTTTAGTTTGACAAAATCTTTCTCTTTTTTGTGCATTTGTGTTCCCCTTCACACTTTTTCTGTAAAAACCAACAACACAATCATATAGATATTGTAAAACCTACCTCCATGTGTACTGTAGAACTATGATTTAGCTCTTGTTGTCAAAACTTGTGACAACAATCACTGGCAACTTGAACCATCTTGTTCCAATTCTCCGGAAATGATTTCTGTGAATTAATGGAATTGATGATGATAAGATTCATAAAATATATGCGTTCTATGAAAATGTAACTTGCCTTTAAAGTATACCGTTTTTCTCTTTAGCTTACTTTCTTATTTTACTTTCTAAATATCCATTTCATCCTCCTCTTGAGGTTTAGGGAACCATCGACGCTCCATCCATTTCCAAATTGGCATAATATTCAGAGGAGCACGGTCCAGTAAAGTTTTCATTTCTTGGACAATCTTGTCGAAGAAGTTTCTGCCGGACATGGCAATAACGTCGTAAATATTAACTTCTTTTAAAATAAATCGCATTAACGATCAAAAGAATAACTACTCTAAAAAATAAATATCTAGTTAGGCAATAACGAAAACTCCAAAACAAACAAAAAAACTTCAGCAAATCGCCGAATGCAACTGCAGTTTAGAAATTTTGTGTAGGGTGATTTACCAGAAATGAATTTTTGTATTATGAACGTTTAAGCCAGGGATTTTACTTATGATTTTTACTTTACAGGTCCGGTTGCCTCCAATTTCTTGTGCCTATGCTCCAAGGATTTCCTTCAAACTCATGGGTTGCAATAAACGAGCTCCAGGTAACTTTTTGTACCTTGTTTCCATTCCAAGTGAAGATGGTAGTGTTATCATGTAGCCCCTTAAATCGACAAACTACGGAACCAGAATGAATCGTGTGCGTAAGCGAACTTATCTATCACATCACGTCACATACTGTCTTGCTTGAGAGTAACTAGTTTTGTGTAGTCTTTGGTTTACTTTCTTGGTTTCTTATTAGTATGGTACACACACTTTGGCAACAGGAAATTACAGAAATGCTCTTGGTTGATCCGGTCACATAGCCCAGCTATAAAAATGTTTAATTACTTGAGTCAAAGCTGGATTTGAACGCGGGAAATGGTTTCCTTCCTTTACCTTCGTCAATGTCATGCTATAGCATAATGCATTTCCACCGCACCTACGTATTTATAATTTCGGAGGTAAAATACCAGCAGCGGGAAAGACCTCGATAGTTAAAATTTTTAAGCTCTCCCGAGGGTTTTGGGTAGCGAAGACGAATTCATGATACAGCGTAATGATGTAAGCGAAGCAAACGCAGTTGATTTTGAGAATTAAAGAAAATCCTCACTCCTTAATATTCTTCGTAATCGTAAACATGAGAGGACTTTCTCTTCGAAAGTCAACTTCAACCGTGACCTTGCCACGGTTTATAGCTGAGATTTCTACGAATTACTAAACTGAGTATTCAGTTTTTTCTCCTAATTTCAACACTTCCAAAAGCGATGAGCAGCAAACAAAATTGGAGGTGAGGGTTGACAAAAGTTTTGTATCGAGAAATTGGGTAAATTGCTGAGAAAATCGAGCAAGTGCTCGATACATGCTCCTCTTTTAGTGAGCCTTGTTTTAGTGAACAGGGTCCATGGTTTATTTTCTACTTGATACAAATAAATTACGCAAAAGTATAGCAAAACTTATGTAATTTGCGACTTTACATAAGCTAAAATGATTTAGATAATGGAATAAAGCACATTATTCAGACCGTCAAGAGGTAAGATAGGATAGCAGCAGCAAACAGCAACCTGAATGACAAACAGTTTCTGAGATCTCCATTTTTTCTGAATTTTTACCGTAAAATGAAGTCCCGGTACAGCCTATAAAAAAGTGAACGCATATTATATAGTGGTAATAATTTATTTACATGAATCAACATCAACTACGAGCTTGTTTGCTTTGTTTGCAGTAGCTGTCTGCAAACGACCTAAATTGTATTATTGAAAGCCTTTAAAAAAAGGGATGTCTGCCCTTCAGTTTACGTCGACTTCATCTACAACCCGTTTTTTCTCCATTTCAAACGTTTTACAAGCTTGAGAAAGGAGGCAGTGAGAAACTACTTAATATATAATGACATCTCGTTTACCAAATAAATATATAAAAAGTAGGACGAGAGAAGAAAAAAATGCGAAACGTTTCTTTCACTTTCATCATCTCATCCACAACTCATGCTGTTTACTCCATTGCATTGGGAAAAAGTGAAAATGTTTGCAGTACGAGAAAAGTCCATTATGATATTATTGCTTAGCTTCAAACAGTGATGCTACTAAGATGTCTAAAATTGTGGATTAAATGATGATATATAAATATATATAGTTTTATGTTGGAAGAGATCAAATTCTGGAAGCGCAGGAAAAGATGAGTCTTCAGGGTCCAATATAACATTACTTAAATATACATTCCTGTTCCCTGCATACATAATATGCATGAGAAGTTTGCGAAATACATTTTCTTTTTTTGGGGAATAAAACTCCTACTTATTTAGCTCCCATTTTTTCACATAGATAAGGTATTTTGCATAAAGAGACTCTACATTGCAGAGGAATGTAGTGACTCTTTTGTTGGTGGTGTAATACATTCTATTTTGTGTAGTAAAGGGAGTGAAAGGAACGACTTTTTTGTAAGGAAAAGCAAATAAATCTTCATTGGAAACTTTTAACGATCTTAGTTTGCTCCTTCCATTCATGTACAAATCATTATCACCTGTCGAAAAAATATTTCCTCTGGAAGATTTTTTTGACAGTTTGTTTGCTCGTCGGATGTACCCCTCTGCATATATTTGAATTGGATAAAAATTGAATGCATTCCTTTGTATACATAGAAAGTTCTGTTTGGCATGCGCAAGTCACCCAGGGAAGAATTATATTATATCCACACGTGTACGTATATTACACATTATTGGTGCCAAGTTTCTACCACTAAACACTTTATGCTTTCTCTTTGCCTTTTATAAAAAGAAAAAAACGCATCATAAAAAAGTTACGTTACAAGCTACGGTTCACTCACGGCTCCCCAGCTTGGATTAGCGTCAATGGCTAGCGACGAATTAGCAAGTTTTATTTTTTAACGAAGTCCCGCTGTCATTTATGCAGGGGATACCTACATACCCACATTTTGTCCAAAAGAAGCTGTGCTTTGTTCAGTACTTCTTGGAGCGTTGATTGAATAAAAGAGTCTCACTAACTCTGAATACTTGATTGTGAAAAGACTACCTAAATAACAATTCTGAGACCAAGGTAGAAACAAAATCTCCTTTGGTCTTGAAAGAACAGAGCGGTGAGTTTAGGAAGGAGCATGAAATTAAGAAAATGCGAATCACGCAATTAACCCGTCAGGCAGTGGAGCCTGTTTCTCACAAAAAGTTTTCTCGCCACTTTAGAATCATTTTTGGATCCATCTCTGATGACACTACCTAAACGTGAAATGGCTCCTTTATGTGTGTCAATGCCGAAGGAACAATTTTCTTGTCTTGTCATGGAATATTTAAAAGGACGTTTTTCGCAAGTACACAACGAAATGGCACCTAACAAAACTTGCTTCTGATTACGTGGGTGAACTCAGCTTGTTTCTTAACACGCCTGAATGGAGGCATACGGAGATTGTTAATATTTACACCTTTCTTAAAGTTGAACATTTTTGCGGTATCGTTAAATGCCGCCCGTGGTTGGAACAAAGGTTATCAATTTTACAAAAGTATGAAACATCCACTGGAAATAAAAACATGTATGACCGGAAATAGAGCAATACAATTTTTATTTTTTGTGGGTAAAACGACGATATGATGCTTTTCTTTTGAGCATCGTTTTACGTTTTGGAAGATCAATACATTACTGGCCTTTGACACAATAAATATCAAGTTGAACGGAGGGTTTTGAAATGACGGGCAGATATGTACATAAGTGTTTGCTTGCTCCGTCCGTCGTGTGACATGATAGCAGCCCTTTTATTCAGATGACGTTCGTCCGATGGTGGCTTTCACGGTCAGGTCGACCCTATTCCATATAAAAAAGTTGCGTTTTGTTATTCTGGTATCACTTACACAGAGATAACCATGGCCATTTTATTTAATACGTCCGCGATCAGACTAGTGGCACTTCTTGATGACCCGATAGAAGAAGGTTCTACAAAAAGATAGGGACAAGAAGGGAGAACAAGTTCCATACGTTTATCGTGTTGCCAGCATCTGATGTCTCTGAAAGACCGCGTTGTGTAACCTCCGTCCGTCGTGTGACATGATAGCAGCCCTTTTATTCAGATGACGTTCGTCCGATGGTGGCTTTCACGGTCAGGTCGACCCTATTCCATATAAAAAAGTTGCGTTTTGTTATTCT
>JAHZNF010001773.1:0-14708 GCA_027744215.1 Troglopedetes dispersus
AAATTCAAGTGTAAAAATATTAAAATAAATTAAAGTTTATACATCCGCCAGCAAGCTTAATCGAGAAGTTTTACTTTACGAATAAAATGGACTTCCAGTATTCATTTGAAACTTTCGGGATGGTTGAAGCAGAAGGGTGTGACCACCACGTGAAAACATCATATCGTCACGCAACAGTGTGTTCTTATTAGCAATCGATAATTTTCATAAATTGTTGGTTTTTCTTGTTATTATATTCATGTAAAGATTGTTGAAAGTTTTATGAATTATCTCAACCGGTGTCTTATTCTTGTCCAGAAAAGTTACGTCTAATCCTGTGAAATTATTATTTAAAGAAAAAGGTTTCTCGCAAAAAATATGGGTGTGCATAATATGTACGTATTAGTTATCCTACAATATAGTATTATCTTTTTTTAAACACTTGTTCAAAGGGAAAGGTCAAGAGTTGGATAAGAAACCCATTAATTTTTATTGTTATTGTCTCCACTCAGTTTTTACTTTGTGGTTCACTCGTGTCAAGCAAGCGTCTCCTCATTTTATGCTATTTGTCTGGTAATGGTTTTTTGGTCTGCGACAGAAATATTACATAATTACTGAAGCATGTGTACTCTGAGAGGAGTTACTGCGAAAAGTCCTCAACTTGCGAATTGTGTCGAGTTACGTCCCAATCCAACTATATGTTTGAAGATGAGTTGAATTCTCAAGTATTATATATGTATTGTACTTTAGTAGCAACTGATTCACTTATCCATGTAACTTATAAATGCTTATTTTCAAAGTATCTACTCTAAACGTAATCATTACTCTCCATTCATGATTGAATTGTTACCGATAAGGGAACCATGTCAAATTTTTGTACATCCACGAATCTAACTGAATATCTGGTGAACTTGATTTCTGTACAAAGTGGAGATTTTGTAATATCATTGTAAATTCAGCAGCCAGACATAAAAATTATTCTCACTGATGGTTAGATATGCCCTACATGATTGACATATATGATATGATAACAAATAGAAAGACAAATATTATCTAGTTCGCATGTGTACGTGTACCATTTGACTCTTCTCTGTACCATTTTCAAACAAGAAAAAAGACAATTTAATGTAAAACCAAGTTTAATCAATCAATCCGCATCAAAATCTGTACTAACCAAAATCGAAACTTTTTTTGTAAAAAAAAAACTTATTCAACTATTTTTGTACGTTTTTCCAAAAACAAAAAAACTCTTTTATAACTTTATACTAAACAGTGTGTGATTAAGAAAAATTAACGCCTCAGTTGTTTGCAGATCCGTCAGGGTGCAGTACAATAAACAGAATTGTGAGTGAGACAACCATAAAGTACATTGTATACACTAATCTTACGAACAAAAAAAATCTCTTTCAATTGAAACATAAATTATTCACGTTCAATACTAACTTTTACCGCTTTGACTTCAACCCAAGACAAATAAGTGTACAAGACTATAAGCTAACCAAGTTTTTTTTGTAAGCCTATGCAAATGATTTCCTATATCTAGTCACTGGTATTATTGGCTAATTACGCAACGTCATCATAGATATATTTTAACGAGTAAGATACATAATCAATTCAATGCCTTGTTTTCTGACTGCCCCCGGTTCAATGAAAAAAAACATCGAGTCTTCCAAGCATAGTATAATCTTAAAAGCTAGATAATCAACCAAAATAATATATAGGTATATATATGTATGGATACATAAATAGATACGTCAACTAAACCACTTGACAAGAATCTTTTATAACTGGATAATTTTAGGTAACTAACTTATATACCGTTGAAGTATGTATTTTATACCTAAGTGCTACAAAAATAGTATAGCTTGATAAGTAGTTTTTTTATAAAAAAGTTACTTGAAGAAGAAGAAGAGAAACTGCTCTTTCGCAATTTTTGTTGGAGCCTCTCGTCATTTCACTTCTCCAGCAAAATTCTTCTCAGACCGCCACATTATCATCATCATCAGCAGCAGCAGCACTTAAGGAAAACAATTTTTTTAATCATCGCAGCTGCTAGTTTTTTTTCTCCTTTTATGATTTTTGACCACATTGACTCTTTTCAAAGTGTGAACTGTGAAAAGCCGCGCATCTCTTAAGATTTACATTTTTTTCTTATAAAACATCTGCAAGGAGAAAAACCGCTATAGAGGAGTTTTTTTTATAACAAAATCCCTTATCAGCAATATAATCTCATTAATCACGACACATCGTCACCATCCCACATACGACCATGCGGAAAGGTGAAGGTTCCAAAAGTAAGATGGAGTCGTCCTCGTCGTGGAGTAAGTTTTAAAAGATTTTTTTTCTTACATAATCCCACTTCATGCTTTGATAAACAAACTGCCTCTAATTATAATACCATAAATAAATACTGAGATAATTGCACATCTTGCTTTTATATACGGGCTTGTCATGTTCCTGCTCTTTAACTTAACCCTTGTTTGCTAGTCAGTTTTGTCCATCTGTGTGAAAAGTGATATGTGTCAATTAATTCTCCATTGCTTCTTCCTTCTCTCCGCAGCCGCTTGTCTGTTACATATTGCTAATTTCTCATTACCGTTTAGACATTTGCCAAAAGTAAAATGTGTCAGCACTGATGTAATGAATTACATTTTTTTTCTCTGATGATCACTCAATGAGCTCTGCTCACAAAATATATAAAAGGCGATAATATAGCTTCAGCCGCAAAACTTTTTACGACATCATGATATCTTTCTTTATCTTTAGACGAAGAGAAATTCTTTTATTTTCCTAGTCCTTTCTGTCATGCTTCTTATCGTAGAGGCTAGATGAAGTGTCGCCGAAATAAAAATTTATAGTTACAATATTATATCCTCCGCACTTCGAACACACACACACACATGTTCTCCCTCCATAACTCATAAAATGTGAGTGGCGACGACAGAAAGTGCGAAAAAAAGGAACGAGACAAAGACATCGTGACAAAGAAGGGATTTATGCACACACATTTTCTGTTGTGTGTGAGTGTGTTTAATTGTAGCAAGTGAAGCGAGACAATAAGCATACATACTTAGTCACTTACAGAATTATGAAGATTTACCCACTCGCACACTCGCACACTCGCTTCTTTTTCTTTGTTTTTTAGCCAACTGAGAAAAAGAGAGAGCTCTCTGCACTGTATTTAGTATTCAGCCATATATCATGCACATAATAAACGTTCTTGAGCTTCTGACTTGTCTCACTTTTTTTACCTTGTTCGCTTCTGCCTGCATAATTTTATTCGAATGGTTACAAAATGAAGGTGACAAGCTGTTTAAAAATCGTGAAGTTGGAGTGAGTGAGAAAGAAAATGGTTTCAAATTTGATCCGCTTCCCACACTCATGTTCACTGTAATCTCCATTATTAATTTATGTTCAGTGAGGAATTCATTACCATGCGTTATGTTTCAAATGCTGAGAGAAGCTAAAATCTAATGTCACGAAAAAGGCATCATATATATTTTTGGACATCATGGCAAGTTTGTAGTTCAGTCAAAAGTGGAGCTTATCGGAGTCCGCAAAACATTTTGTGTGTTGTAAGCACAAGCAGCCTTTCTCGAATTCATTTCAATTAGCTGGAAAGCTGAAAACTCATGCAGAAAAGAAGGAGTGTCTCTGCAATAATTTTCTTCTCATGGATGTTTACGTCCCAACCAGCGAAAAATGCCAAAAGGCCAATTTAACTTAAAAAATCCCGTTAGTAATGGAATGTGGCTTACCAAAGGAAATAAATTTTCCTGATGAAGCACAATCACATGGATATATTTTTTGGATAGGTTGTGTCAATTTAAAAAAATAAATCAACTTCACACAATCCTCCTGCGCGAAAGTTCAAAAGGGGAAAAGCCGAATAAAATGAGTTCTTTTTTTTGTTGCTAAAAGCAACAAATTAACCCTGATAGTCAGCCAATTTCTCCAATTCACCGGGGTTATCCAATTTAGTCAGAGAGAGAGAGAGAGAGAGTGGACTCAATGAAAAATACATGCTTCAACGTCACATTTACTACTTCTGAAAATGTGACTCCGTTCCACCAAACCAAATACTCATCAGAGATATGCCAAAGCGGGGAAAAGACAAGATAACTTTTAACACTTTTCCTTACACGCTGTACCCTCCTGAGTATTTTTTATTATTAAAAAAAGCATGATTCAAAGTGGCCCAATGTGTTATATGTCTCTCCTCCGGAGCGATTATTCGCACCAGAAACTCTATCTCCTGTGTGTAGAGACAGAGAGCGGAAACCTCATAAAATGGGTTTTTAAACCGATTATAAATTCATAGCGAACAAGTGTGTACAAAAGAGACAGGCTTGTAGTTATAGATTTTTTTTCCTGTTTCGTGTCAAACTGGATGACTATTTTAGTTTCAAAATTAGCAAGGAGGAAATAAGCCTATCGTAATGTGTTCATGTGTTATCTCCCTTTTTTTCGCATTTTGTAAGATAGGCAATGAGAAAAAAACACTCAAAAGTTTTGCACCGAACACACTCAACCATGTTTTCCTCTTCTGGATACCTTTTCCTACTTTCAAAGTGAACGCATCAACCAGCTTAGCTTTGTTTAAAAAAAGCTAGTCTTCTAAAAAATGCTCGCATTTTTTTAACACGAGAGAAACGTTGCAAAACAAAATTTATACAGAATATAGTTGTGAAAAGGAAGATGTAACATATTTATATGTAAGCACAAACTACTTGTTCCAATTAAGACTTTTTTTTCTTTCCTTTCATATTTTTTTTCTCTCACTTCTATGTACAGCCAAATCCTCATAATATGTTTCCTCATATTCAGCTTTTTAGCACATGCGTTGAGTAAAGTGTGGTAAAAATATTTAGATAAATGATGAGCCTTCTTCTCCTTCCTCTCAAAATTATGCTGTGCTTGTTATGCTCCAAGCTGAAGTGTGCTTTTTCTAAATAAAAAGGATCTTACGTAATATGTAATGTGAAAGAACAAAAAAAATCAGAGCAGGCGAAAAAAAAAACTGTCCCGTGTTTTTAACTACCAAGTATCGAGATATATTTATTTTTTCATTTAGCAACTCTTGTTGGTTCACGTCTCCCTCTAAAGTATTTATGGATGCGTGTGTGAGTGAGTGAGAGTATAGGTCTGCGGTGGTGTGCTTTTTTAATACATTAGCGGCAATGCCATACTACAATTCATAATCATAATGAGTACACCAGCACTTCATATATTTCAGCATTACTATATATTTTTTGGTGCGGTGGTGGAGAAAAAATAGAGAAACTATACTTGGTGCAAAAATACTCAAGAGACTTTTCTTGTGCTCCACGAGACATAACGATAATCACGTTAGTCGCATTCACACAAGTTTCCTAGGTCTTACTTGGTTGAGTCGTGAGTTCGCCGTGAACTTTTTTGAGCGTCAACGACACTATTTTTCTCGTGGATAAGTTCTTATATACTTTTCCGCTTGTCTCCACAAAGACATGGGCAGCTGAAGGAGTAAGAAAAGTTGGGGGTGCTTCGTTTCATTTGACTCTCGTCTCACAAAATATACCTCTCATTTGACAGTTGACATTCTGCTTTAGTATTCTACTTTTTGCAAAAAAAAATATAAATTATTACATATATGAAGTGGTTGTCGGCATTTACATGGTTCTGGTTTTTATACTGTCATTTTTTCCGTTTCACCTTTTATTCGCTCGGATGACAGGAGAGAGAGGAATCCAGACATTTTTTTTATCCAGGGAGAAGATAAGCCGTGTTGGTGCTCAGTTGTGAAGTGGGTTTGAAGCTGTGAGCATAGTAGGGATGTCTCCTAACGTTGCTTTGTGAGAAGTAAGCATAATATTTCGCTCTGGAAGACAAATAACTTTTTATGGTTTATCCGGGGAGGTAATCAAACTACGAAAGTGATTAAGGCGGGACGAAACTTTTTTTTAGTTGACTATTAAAAAACGCCCACTCTGTCCCTTGCCACTTTGCTGTTTCAACGGTTTCGTTTCCAGCTTTCCTTTCGAGTGCCATTTTTTTATGAGTGTTTTCGAGAGGAAACGAAATTAAGGAGGAAAACTTTGTTTTGAAGGGTAAAGTGAAGAGCCCGGAGCAGCACTAATTGGGTGCGAAAATGTACACTTAAAAAATTCCGTTTTTTATATCAGTGGATTTTTTTTNTTCCTTTCGAGTGCCATTTTTTTATGAGTGTTTTCGAGAGGAAACGAAATTAAGGAGGAAAACTTTGTTTTGAAGGGTAAAGTGAAGAGCCCGGAGCAGCACTAATTGGGTGCGAAAATGTACACTTAAAAAATTCCGTTTTTTATATCAGTGGATTTTTTTTGCGAGAATTTTTTTGGAAGAAAGCGAATTAAAGTTTGTTTTGAAGAAAAGCGAGCCGGCAAACATTTAATCATTCCATTTCCAGCATTACATTTCTCAAAGTGAAAATTGTGTGGAGACCAAGAAACGCGAGGGAAAATATGTGAAAAAAAAGAGTTGCTCGCAGACAACCACATTATAGTTATTGTGCATATCAAAAAAAAATTTGCATTTTAATCTTTGTTGTTTGCTAAATGCAAAGTGTTGAAATAGCCAAGCAAGCACAAGACTCTTTCTTTTGGAGCTGAACTGGTGTGGCGAGGCGAGAGTAGTTGAACTTGCTGCTATGCTGTGATCATTTTTATAGACAAGAGCAGCAAACATATCTCTCTTTGTTTTCTTGTGCGAGTGTGTGCACTGGTGACGCTTCTGTGCGATAGCAAGAACAAAGAAAAAAAAACATATTATTATCGCATTATCTCGTCGCGACGAAATATCACACATATCATTTTTTTATTGACTTTCACCTATCCATCAATTTTTGCTGCTGTGATATTAAAACCGGAATATCAAAAAACAATCAGTGGGTGTCTGCTTCCTTGTCAATAGTGTGTTTCCAGCAACAACTGAATCTGTGAAAAAAGTGATACTTTTGGCGCTATTCCTCGTGGCATAGACCAGGCATCGATCTTCAAATTTTTTTGTGAAAAATAATAGAGTGATATCGGAGAGAAAAAAAAACGGAAACATGGGAAAGACTGAGAGCAACAATGTGGAGCTGACTGTCATTAGTTAGTTTTCAATAAAAAAATCCTTGTTCTTCTATTTTACCTCACTTTTTCGCTTCTCCATTCTTTTATTGCCTTCAAACAAAAAAATTTTTTGCTCTTTTTTTCATTTTCGCATTCCTCGTGGAAAATGAGGAGTGAACAGACGAAGCATGTGTCCGTCATCAAAGAACCAAGTGGAAAGGAATGGCTTTCGTTTTGTAGACAGAAGAGAACAAAAAATTCTTTGCTTATTGGCTTTTACTTGTTTTGTTGCATTGTATACGAAATGTTGGTAAATGAGAAAGGAGCCACACTTCACCACCCTGGTTTTGCTGGGAAACGTTTTCTTACAATGATATTGTACTTTGGTTCCCGTTGTCAGCGGGTGGAAACATTGAGGAAGCACGTGGGTGTTATTTATTCTCAACGTTGTGGAAACAGCAACAACTCAAAAAAAAAAACTTTTCCTAATAAAAAAATCTTTTGACGTGCTTTTGTTGGTGTCCACTCTGATAACGCGTCCTTTGTTCTGTAATTGGTCGTTCTTTTATCATTTCCTGCTTATATTTTTGGCTTCAGCCTGGTCAACATTTGCTATTTCGGTTCCTAATTCAATTTTCCTTTTGATTAGAGATAATTAATTGAATCAGACAAAAATAGCTCGTGTGCGTTCCCGCTACGCATATATTCATACATAAGTTTCCTTTGTTGAATTACACAACTGGGATAATATTAATTTATTTATGTGTTGCTTTTATTTGTGATCTCTGTAGATAAGCGAGATGAGGAGGTGGCGGAAACACAACCGTTTCTGTCCGGAGGCAGCACCGGAAGTCCAACGGGAGCCATAGTCAGCAGCGCAGCTTCCGGACCTGTAAGACTGACCCCGGGTTATGAGGACACCATGCCGAACCAGGGCGATGCGGACTTTCACATTCGAAGTAGCATTGGCAACTTATCTCATGCGCCGAAGGACAGGTTAGTTAGCACATTCTTGTAATGGTATGACACCTCATAAACAGCTCCATTCATTGTAACGAATGTCGTGCCCTCAAAAAAATATCGTTTTTTTTTCTTGAGTAACTTCGCAATATTCTTTGACTGCGAAATTTACCTTTTACCCATCCTGACAAAGCAAACGGAGCTTATTTAGATAAGTGTCTCATCTGTGATATCCTCTTTCTTCATTTTTATTTTATCGTTGGTATTGAGCAGTCACCAGTGTCCTCTAATATTTCCCATCATCATCATTTCCCGTAATATGTATCCGTTTGGATCATGACCAGCATACAAAAAAAGGAACTGACCCACGAGCTCCAATATTGGCTCTGTCTGTAACAGAACTCAAAAATGTGTTGCAAGCAAGCATGATATGAAAATGAAGTAAACATTCTATTTTTTGTTATCTCCTGTTAAAAAGGAAGACAGGATGCATGGCAGACAACAAGAATATCTTATATTATGCACAATATAATAACTACTCAGCTCCCGCTCCAAAACAGAATCTTCAATTTTTTTGCCTTCATCTGCTCCAGAAAGAAGTGAATCACGTCTGGGAAACGAGTATCGTATCAATCCACACAATTTTTTGAATACGTACATAAAATGACAATGGGAAACCCGCCATTCCCTACAGTTTACCTCACTTTTTTCTCCTCCACTTGTTTCCCAACAAGGCACACAATTCTTTTCCTGTCTCTTTGATAATCACGGAATGAAGTAATATTGCTTCAAATAAAAGTCATATTGCGCTTGATAAAAAAAGTGGTCTCATGTAGTTGAGTATAATGTATTTTCCCCCTTTGCTCATTGTGCTCCACACAATACACAAAGAATCATATTATCCTGGATTGTATAATCTGAGCAGTGTGTACTTTATACTTATACACATTATATATTAAAAAAATTGGGCTGTATTGTAAGTTAAAGTATCTCCAACAAAAGAATCTTTTTGAAAGCGAGTTTAGCACGAAAGGCACAATTTATATATAAAAAAGAGGGAAAGGCAAGCTAAGCACAACTCCTGCTCACGTTACAATATACGAGACCCCACAGTTTTCATTCAGCTTTTATCCGCGCGTTACTTCTATTTTCGGGTGGCTGTTTGTGTATTCGCTCCTTATCATTTTTTTTGCTCCATTCTTTGCGAGGAGGATGATGATGTCTCTCCTCCGGGAAAAAATTGTAATATCTTAATACAGAAAGAGAAAAAAAAATGCTCGCAATGTGGAGTGTTGTCGGTCGGTGTGGTGGGGGTCGTTTCACAAGTATGTAGTCTAAATAGCCAGAAGCCGCCTCTCGGGAGCCTACGCTTGCTCCAGTCGTATAAAAAGTATATTTTAGTATGCATTTTTATTACCTATTCGCATATCATTTATTTAGCATTTTTTTTTCTGGAAGGATAAGAAAGAGAATATTTTGGTATAATCCTTAGCAGCCTTCCAAGTAGGCATAACCTTACATAATATTCAAGAGTCACAAAGGTTTCGCTAGGTATTATTAACCTTGTTGGTACAATTTTTTGAAGGTGGACACATAATTTTTACATTTTATTTGTAAGAAAATTTAGCTACTTCCAGACTGACTTGCCATAAAACACGGAAAAGTTTTGTACGTCGTTTTTTACATTATGTCAACAGAGTAGTAACCAAAAAAGGAAAGATGTGTTTATTCCTCCTCGCTTTTTTTTTTAACTTTTTCGAGTTTTAACCTTCTTCTGCGGGGTTTCTGGCCTACCTGAATATATATTTGTGTGCGTAAAACGGTGTTTTTCATGACGAGACTTTGGTTAAAAGACCTGAGTTGAATGCACAGAAAAAGGAAGCTAAAACGAGAGAAGAAAAGGAGCTGATAAATGAGGTTGCTAAACAAGTCCTTGGCTTCCTTTTCCCGTCGAGTTCTCTTTTTTCTCTCTCTTTCTTATGACCATTGTCATGTTAGAATTGCGTGTTTAAAAATACATCTATAATGTACAAAGGGAACTTTTATGAAGAAGCGGGGAAACATTCGTAGGCAATAAAGCTTGGTTATCTCCAAAAAAATATTTTTCCACTTCCTCTTGAATAATGAATGTGACTTGGGATGAATTAAATATACAACTTTTATGCTGCCAATATGGAAACCAGGGAAAAAATATGTATAGATAAGTATATATTACGTAAATTGAATCAAACATCTACCATTTTTTTCCACATTCACTCATTCATTCAATTACCTCGCCACCAACCAATCCTCTTCTTACATACTCCCTACACAAATATACTCCATTATTAGATTTTTCTTGCTCCTCTCTCCTCAAAAATTTTTTACTATCTGTACACAACAACAGGAAAAAAAGAAGGATCAAGATGAGTTTACCGACTCCGTATTTTTTTTGGACACATCCGTCAAAACAGAAAAGGAGCTTAAGTAGCATCTACTGCATTTATATATTTTTTCTTGCCTGGATTTCTACAAGTAAAGTACGTGCTTCACGTCACCGCTTTTGGTGCGGCTTTTTTTGTGCTCAAAGCCAGAGAAGAGGCTGCGAAAAAAAGGGAGAGAAAAGAAGTTAGGGAGAGTTTTGTTAAGAGAGAGAGACAGAGAAACGGGAGCTTTACTACTGTGATGATGATGATAGCATAAGTTTTAGCCATGGAAGGCAAGTATATATTTTGGTACATGCATTTCACCGGTTTATCGATTGATTCTCTCTTGCGAGAGAGAAGCCTGCCTCTTGCTTCCTCTCCTGTACATTTCTCGGTGTCCTTTTTTTCCCTTTTCTGTGTATCACTGCTCTGCTCTGTTTCTGCGGAAAGTCTGTCAGTCTGTGTCCAGAAATTGTCAGATTGCTACGGGAGAGCACCTCCAACTAAAAAAATATAATAATAAAACGCACAAAATGCAAGGCAAACACTGACGGCTGATCAGAATTCCAGGAAAATATTAGAAGGATATTTCACTTTCTATTTTGTGCCACAAATAATAGTAACATGTAATAGTGTAAATGGTAATGACAAATAAAATGGAGATTATAGAGGTTCGCAGGATGGTGTTCCCAAATTTTCCCGATGAAATCGGTCGGTGACCATTATTTCCTCGTTGTTTTTGGTGGCAGCCGAGAGGATTGTTATTATTGTTAGATTATCGTTATCGCTCAAGTTTGAGTGAGGTGGCTCGTGTGTGTGTGAGTGAGTGAGTGAGTGTGCGATCGGTTGAGTCATTGGATTTTGTGTGCGAAAAATATAGTGTTTGCATGAACACTTTACTCCTGATGCATTAATAATAATCTATTTTGCATGAGAAGTGAGTGCATATTTTTTCCTTGTGCTTTGCAAATAGTGTGGAGTGAAAATACTAATAAAAAAGGAATGTCATCCTTACCAGTAGAGAACGGCAAGGGATGGGGACGGAAGTGAGGGAAACTGTGAAAGAATAGTTGGCTCGGAAATGTCACACAAGTCGTTAGTGACTGATGTGCAGTGATGAAGGAGAAAGCTTGTCATGGTCGACTGACGCTCGTGGTATTATAAAGAGGAAACGACCTGTTCCAATAAATCTTCTGCATTTTTTTGGCTCGTGTGAGAAAATCCTGCGAGAAAAATATTAGGGTTTTGTCTAATTAGTGACTTTTTTTTTGTTGGTTGGTGCTTCTTCCAAATGAACTTCAAATGAAACTAAAAATTATGGGAATGACATGAGACATAATTAGTGTGTCATTGAAAATTTGTTTGTGATGGAGGTGATGTGTTCAAAACTGTCAGATGTGAAGTTAAAGATATAAAAAAGAGTGATATTGTTTACGGGGAGCCTTTTTCCTTGTACATAATTGTTTAATTACGAAATAAAGAGGAAATGATGGCTGGTGAGAGAAGAGCCCCGTTGGCATCGATTGATGACTTCTCATCAATCTGCTACTATTCCCCAAACCGCAACAAGAAAATGTCTGATTTCTCCACACCGCTGTTGCGAAAGGGGGACACGACGGATGGGGACGGAGGGATTGAGATGGTCGAGAATAACGAGAATGTCGAAAATATTGCGAAGTACAATGTCAACAAGAAACTGCGGCCTTTGGTTAAAGTGCCTCGGGATAGGTAGCAATAATTTCTCCGTGAAATTACTTAATTCCCGTGTGTTTATAAAACATTATGCAAATTAATTTTTGAATCGTTACGTGTTTTTTGCTTCAGGTTTAAATTAGTCTATCTCATCCTGGTAATTCATGGAGTGGGCACGCTCATGCCATGGAACATGTTCATCACTGCCAAAAATGTATGAGGACAACTTATCTAGTCATTTCTAATTTTTTATTGCTTTTTTGAAAACCAAAAAAGAAAAAAATGAGGAAGTTGAAAGGAAGAAAAGATATTAATTGTGTTTATATGTGTTTCTTATGTGCAGTACTTCGTAGATTTCAAGTTGAGTCAAGAATACACCGGTCAGAAGTCAGAGTACGCGTCCAACTTCATCCAATACATTGGATTTGCAGCTCAAGTCCCCAACGTTTTCTTCAACTGGCTAAACATCTTCATTCAAATTGGGTAACTTAATTTAATCTACACGTCTCATTTTTTTCAAATTTTTAACAAAAAAGATTCATTTAATAAAATAGTGTTTTGATATGTATATGATTTGTGTAGGGGAAGTCTGAAGACCAGAGTTGTCTGGTCAATTGTGATCGAAGTGATCCTCTTCATTGCCACCGTGGTACTCGCTATGCTCGACACGTCCACCTATCCCGGCGTCTTCTTCTGGCTCACCATCGTCTCCATCGTGCTGATCAATAGTGAGCAAAAAGCTGATAAATTCGAATACCAAACCGAATCTGAAGGTGCATAAATCAACCAGTACCATATTTTTTTTTCCAGTGGCCGGAGGTATTTATCAGAACACCGTGTACGGAATTGCAGCCAAGATGGACTACGCCGGTGCCGTTATTTTAGGCTCGGTACGCACTATTCTTTTATTTTCCCTTTTTTTATGATAACAATAAAATCACTAGAACTTCGGAATGTGCGTGTCATTCTAGAAGAAACTACTGGAGTAAAGTCAAATGCAAAATAATTGGACACGCACAAAAAAATTATTCCAATGTGAGCAAATTTATTTTCCTATTTGTAGAATATTTCTGGTACATTTACATCGATTATCAACTTGATCTCGATCGCGATGGCGCCTTCTGAGAGCTTCAACAAATATAACACTTGGTCACATTTGCAATATCAATCACTTGTGTAATGTAGTAATATGGTTTGCAAAAATTACTTACTTTTTGGCTATCAGTTTTTGTGATGAATTGCTCCTGTCTCTTTTTTACTTAGAAATTTTATCGATATCACGAAATGATGAGTGCCCGAGAGCAGGAGAATAAGCGGCAGCAAGCGGGTCGACACGGAGTGGCGCAGCGGACGCCCTACTTTTACATTTTAAAGAAGTGCTTCCCTCAGTGCTTCAACGTGTTCATGGTCTTCTTCGTGACCCTCGCCATTTTCCCGGCGGTCCACTCAGGTTGGTTTACAAACTTCCAAGAAAATGATTTCAACGAAATTTTTGACGCATCAATGAAGGAAAGCATAAATATAATGGAATGGTGGCCTTTTAGATATAAAAATGGTAGACCCGGACTTCATAATTCCTTTGAAGTACTTTGTTGGAGTCACATGCTTCTTGACTTTTAACGTGTTCGCCATGATTGGCAACATGTTCCCTGCTCTCATTGAATTTGTGAGTTGTCAACTATTGTATTTATAAGAAACGAGTTTACAAATGCTGGCTTACTTTTCATATTTCCTTTTGTGTCCATTTAGCCGGGACCTCGATACCTCTGGATTCCAATTTGTTTGCGAATCCTGTTCATCCCATTCTTTTTATTGTGCAACTACAAACCAATGGACGTGGAGCGAGTATTCATGCCCGACTTTGTTTTCAGTGACTGGTCCTACTGCGCTGGTGGCATGCTGATGGGTCTCACCAGTGGCTACTTCAGCTCCTTGGCTATGACGTACTGTTCCAGGTAACTTTCCTATTTATCGAATTCTTTGAAATCTTACTTACCAATTAAATTTTGTCTTTTAAATCGCATTTTGAAACATTTCTGTATTTAAAAAAAACAGGTGTGTAGAGAGTGAATACGCTCCAATTGCTGGCATGTTTGGCGCAGCATTCCTGATGACAGGGATCTTTCTCGGAATCAACTTCTCCATCCTCATGCCAATCTTCATCTCCAGTGTGGCCGTAGGCTAGTAAAAGAAAGTGTGCACTCTGCATGTACCACACTTCCGGTACATCAGATAAGAATAAAAACAAAACAAAGTTATGTTTGGTGAACATTTTTTCCAAGGACAATCTTCCCTGTTTTTTAAAAGATAAGAAGTAAGTATGCGTTATACATATTTATATACTGGATTTTTTTGTACAGAAGCATAAATAATGAGAATGTTATAGGCTACTACTGTGAAGGTAGAATTTGAGAACGGCATAGATTACGGATGGAGAAACAACTACAAATTATTGTGGTAGTGAGGTTAAATTAATTACACTTTGTTACATTTACAAACCAAGAATAGCATTGTCGATTTTTTTCGTTCCAATTTCTTGGCTCCAAAAAGTGTATGGACAATGATGACGGTGAGGATGATGAATGACATCGTGTTTATTTTTTTT
>JAHZNF010001774.1:0-24019 GCA_027744215.1 Troglopedetes dispersus
ATTAGCTTAAGGTTTGCTGAACAATGTCATTCCTTTATTAATTTATACCATTTTAAAGTCGTTCTGTAAGCATTGATAAATCCCACGTGCCTATTTTTAGTACTAATTTTCAGCTTGCTGGGTGCGATGAGTAATGGGTGGAAACCCGATATTACCCGGGACGACATTTCCCGGGCGACACTTCCCGGGTCCGACGTTTCCCGGGGCGACACTTCCCGGGTCCGACAGTTCCCGGGTCCGACGTTTCCCGGGGCGACGTTTCCCGGGTCCGACAGTTCCCGTGTCCGACAGTTCATTTTACAAATGTGCATATTTTTAGATGTGACAGCAAGTATCCACATCATTAGCTGCCATACATTCATTATTGCTGCTAAGGTAGAAAGTTATCACGTCAAAAAGAGTGGCGTAAAAATAATCCCATGTACATACTCTTTTTGTGGTTTTACTAAAAGTTTACTTGAGTTCACTCTAATGTGTAATGCAAGTGTGTACCTTGACACGAACAAATGTTAGGGAATCAATAAAAGAATCCAGTCATTGCACCTTCTAAAATTTTACATATTTACAACTAATTAGGCATTCACTTCTTACCTTATCCAACTTTTAGACAAAATATCACGTACTGGAACAAAACATAAAATGGACACTGAACCTAATATTAACAATTTACTGCATAATTTTGTCTATTTGTTAACCTGGGAATTCTCGGACCCGGGAACTGTCGGACCCGGGAAACGTCGCCCCGGGAACTGTCGGACCCGGGAAGTGTCGCCCCGGGAAACGTCGGACCCGGGAAGTGTCGTCCCGGGAAACGTCGCCCGGGAAGTGTCGCCCGGGAAATGTCGCCCCGGGAGATATCACCCACCCAGAACAGGCTATAGGTAGACAGAAAGTGCTGAGTTGGACCGTGCTGAAGGATATTTTTAGAAATTTTTTTTACTAAACTTTTTCATCATCTTTGCCAATAGTCTAACTATAATTTTTAAAAAAGCCCAACTTTTTTTTGTGGTGGGAGTTCATGCATACCCGACTCATGGTTGGTCAGTATTTTCAGTTGTTGGTCAGATGTTGTGCAGAATATTGGTTTGGGCTGTCCTTCCATGAACTCCAAGATTTTTACATGAGCTATACATGCACAACATGCGGTTGGACACATGCTATCTAACAAATCTAACAAAATACCATATACCAAATATAAAAAATATTATGTAGAAAATTAGGAGAAATGATTGGCTCCACAAATGTTACTAAATCTATATTGTGCACTATGTAAAATCCATAGTGTTTTCAACCTTTCTGTAAAAAACTATATAAATAGCATGTATCAAGAATATTGCATACTTACACCGTTTCAATACCTCTGTACACTGTGTAAATACGTAATACATGTTGGACATTTGCACACGGAAAAATACATTTTGGAAAAATGCAGAGGGCTACAACCTATCTAACATATCTATCGTTATAACGGCGAAACTGCGAAGCGTATTTACTCTAAAAACAATCCTTAATATGCGTTGTTAGCGCGTAAGGATTAAGTGAGGAAAATTGCAATCTGTTGGTCTTTCGGGAGTTAGAGCGCGACCGGTCGGCCGGTCGGACTAGCGGACGGAAAAAATAATGTTCTACTTTTCGTAGTTCTAATAAATTGTGCAATTGAAAAATTCATCCTTGAGGATATCGAGAATTTAAAAAAAAACATGCGCAGGGAAAACTTTCAGATTCAAGGCTTTTGAATACTGTTTAAATATGCAGAGAAGTGAACTTCCTGAAGTGCCTAATTACTGTAACCTCTCGAACCAAGTGGCCAATCGCTGTTAAATTAAAAAGCTATCATATCATAGGGCTCCCCTGCATCAATCAAATAAATAAATAAAAGGAAGATTTTTCATTGTACAATCTAAGATCCTGCACTCATAAACATAATTTACTTATGGATATGTAGTTGTTAATTTAACACGGGAAGTTTTGCCTTTCTGCTATATCCCTTCCTCGTCGCTGCCGTGCATGCAAGATATATGCTACTTCCCATCCTTTCCAAGAAATTAACATTTTAAATTAATTGCCCCTTCAAAGGACTAGAAGGAAAAAATAATAACTTTATTTCTATCATTAAAAATCTACTTGTTTCTTTTTCACTAAATAACTGCAAAAAATAGGTAGCTTGCTTTACAGTTGTACTATACTTATGTTAATCGGATTATGTATATTTGAAAAGGCATACATTAGTCTACTTCTACCTTAAAGTTTATTCAACGCGAGGCAAGACTAATAAGTTCGAAGATATATTGTTGAATTATATTCAAATGTCAATGCATCAATCATTATATGCAAAACGCCATTTTGTTACAAGCCTTTCAGTTTCTTTTTTTTTCAAAAGACTCGTTTGAGTTTTTGTGCACAACCGAAAAATAACTTTCTATGTTCTCTTTAACACTAAAGCTAAACTTATTATGCCATGCTTAGCAGGTGAGCTCAAACGGGGAAAAAATATGATTTGACATGTCATTCTTCACACAAAAGACAATCGTCCTGAAACCGGGGAAAATGCAAATCCTGTCATTGTTTCATAAGAGTTACACCATCTATCTTATATAATTTTGCCATTTTCAACCAATGATCATTCAACCATGCATAAAAACTATAGAATGAAAGCTCATTTAAATAAAGGGGGTCGGGACGACCGTCTTCTGAACATGATTATTTAAAATCACCTCCTCGAAATATTCTCTTAGTATCATCATAATATAGTAGAGTAGACGACCTCCTCATTCCATGAAGAAACTCAAGCAGTCTTTTGCCGTCTTTCTCACGAGTTCAACTTGCCAAAAGACGAGACCTGCTGCAATGCGAAAACAAAAGGGTGAAGAGCGATAATCATAAAGAAAGCCAATATTATTATGCGTAGTGTCAAGTCAAGTCGACTCATGTAAAATGTAAGGAAAGCCATTTTTAGACGCGAGAAGATAGAAAAGAGGAGGAGGAGGCTCCACTGCCGCCGCTGCATGCAGCACCCAAAAGAAAAGAAGTCATGGAATGAGAGAGCCGCTTTAAATGGAAGCGTAATTTGATGATGATGAGGGTGCTAAAAAAGGCAGGGAATGAGTTCAGGGAGAATCGACAAGAGCGTTGTCTACTGGCGCACTGGGACTCTGATGAAACGATGCAAATAAATAGATTGCAATAAAGACGCCCATTACATTAATATTAGATTGGAGGCAGGAGCTTCAAGTAGTTTGCCAGCCTTGTGCACAAGAGTCTGCATATCTTTTAAGGAGATCTTCTTTGCAATTTTCGCCGTGTTATGCCATTCTAATCATCTCGAAGATAGTGATGATGATGACCTTTTAAGGAGAAGGCGAAACGCACTTGAAAAGTTCAATGAAGTTGTTTAAAAATTTATGGCTTTCTTCACACTTTGCCAGATGTGCCCTTTGTTTACAATATTTTTTGGAGGAATATGGTGACCCAAAATTCCAAAACGACCAGAGGGAACTCTTACTAGGTTCATAAATTAATAAAAGCTCACTTGAGAGTGATTTATATTCACACACGTAAGTGACCTTGGCACAAAGTGGAAGTCGGCTGGAGGAGCACATGGACAGCATATGTAATGTGATCTTGCTGGGGAATTCTGGAGGCACCACTCATGTCTAAACATGAACCTGGCATTATGGCAATTGTCATCTTGGAGTTTAGAATAAGTGCTCTGTTCTGGTGCACTACATTGAAACGTGCGAAGGAACAGTCGAGTATATTAATTTTTATTGTGCAATTGCTTGGCCACAATAAGGACAGAGGAATCCAGATGTGCGGTGCTCGGAATGCAAAACATGTGTTTGCACATTTAATGGCAGCAATACAACAGCGAAGCCAATAATACAAACAATTCTGTATGCACAAACAGTTGAGAAAGACGCCATTACCGATGGTCCAGAAGACATGTTTGCGGGCATATCCACCGAACATATGCCGATTTCGTAGTGTTATTTTTCTGAGCACGTCGCACCGGAAATGGTGCGGAAATCAATTCACCTATGATCTGTCTTTTTACTCGTCGCAAAGAAGTTGCTACATGGCTTAGGCAAACAACAATCTTACAATATTTCCCTAACATCGATATTACATGATACCTTTGAGATGAAGATAAAGTATAAAGGCAATTCGTAAGCAGAGTTGGTGATGCTCCGGGAAAGCCATTACGAACACTCATTCTCGATAATAAATTCCGGTAGAGATGAAACATGAAGCATAATGATTTCCGGAGTTCTTAGAAAAAGCTCTTTCATTTGCTTTAATCTCCTGCTATGATGTTTGATAGAAATGTTAAGCAGAAGCTCAAATGAACTTACGATATTTTTCTTTCATTGAGTCACTTTTGTGCAAACTAGCAAATATTGCCAAATTTATGATTCTAGTCAAAACTTCAAACCCGCTCTATTTCCTGCTAATTCCAGATTTTAATTATGGTCACGATCACTACGATGAAAGTGTGTGGGAGGGGATGTGGTTGAATTTAAAAAATGAAGCTGAGCAAATTTCTTGTACAGTAAATAAATTTTCAAATTTCCTTCATGCATATTATTACGGTCCTATAGCCTCAAGTTCTGCTCAAGCAAAAACCAAGTACCTTTTATAACAAACAAAAGCAAAGTCCGTGGCCATCTGTTCTGTCTGGTTCGTGGAGGAGTTCACAGATTTTTTTGTACATAAATTACATCTTGTATTTTTACCACTCCAAATCCATTTTTTCATAAACACCCCAAGTGACACAGTTGACCACTAGTAACGTGCGTAGATATACTCGTTGAAGAACATTTTGCGCAAGTTACAAGTGTACGTAACGATTTTTGGAAAGAAAGAAAATATCTCTGCTGAATTCGGATAATTACGCACATCCCGGGTCCCACAGACTGCCAATTCGACATGAGCAATGGAGAGAGCATTACTCTTCTAAAATATCTTCCATGAAAAATATTTTTCTCTTGATTTTATCTCTTAATGCAGCACCTACTGCAGAGAATGATGAACAGCTGCAGTGTGCCTCCAAACATGAAAAATACTTCATCATCATCGTCAGCTCAGCGGGTCAGCAGGTGCACAAGGCTTCTTTCATATTCTTCTCGAATTATATCCAATTCGTGTCATTGACTCTAATATTTAAAAATGGATTACTAAATGCTTCCCACTGCTTGCCAGGGTATAATATGTGTGCGCATGTCTATACGTCGAAGCTCACGCAGCGGAATTGTATATTAAAATACTGATTCGTTACTCCTTGTACCAGCGCGCGTTTCTTGTGTGAAAGTATATATCCCGTAAGTCTTCCTCATTTTGGCATGAACGCATATTATTCTGATTATTATGAAGTGGTAAAACAAAGTATAGCCATCATAAAATTGGAGTTAGATTCTTGCAACATTAGAAAGGAGCACATGGAGGTAAAGTCTCGTGTACTTGTTTATTTGTAATTAGACCCTAGTGGATTGCTCAATCACGTTACAAATCCTATTTGTCATTGGATGATGTCAAAAGATATTATCCTTTATTCGAACGTGCTCTGTTGAATTATATTATTTTTTATATCCGCTCTGGTTCTGCACATCTCCTTGAAAATCATATGAAAAAAATGAGTCAGAGGAAAAACCTTGAAAAAAATATGGTCCTTTTGCTAATGGGACAAACATGTAACGAGCAAAGGAAATTACTCTGACGTTCTCTGATGTTGTACTTGGTTTAGTAAGCACATCCAATGCAAAAAAATATGTGTACATGATTGCTTCCCTGTGAACGGAACTAGTGCAATGTGACATGTGAAACATGACTATTTTCCTTGATGAAGATGATCCTGTCTGTTTCTGATGGGAGTTGGGTTGGAAATGATGAGGANGACATGTGAAACATGACTATTTTCCTTGATGAAGATGATCCTGTCTGTTTCTGATGGGAGTTGGGTTGGAAATGATGAGGAGAACTATTTTGGCGTGATGTGATGCGAGAGTGGGTGGTGGCTGTTGGGGGAGGGAAAGATATAAAGTGTCACTGATACTGTGTCCCTTTAGGTTGCCTACGAAGTGAAAGAAACATGTTTGGAAAGGTAAAGTACTATTTATAGGTAAGTACTTTCTATTATATGGAATGAATGAAAATATGATGTACAAATCCAAGAAATAATTTCCCGTTCAAAAAAGAAAAACAACAATAAAAGCGTAAGTTGCGCATAATTGAATGGCAAGCTGTGTGTCTGCTATTTAACTTAATTCTGGAGAAATGAGATAATTGGATGAAAGGGAGCAAAGGAGCAGTCCGATTGTGATATAATAAGAGACAATTATAGAAGTCACAAATGCTTGTCACTTTCTGTGACAAATAAGTAGCCTCATTCAATAATTGCCATTCTCTAAAAATTGTTCATGGAGCGATCCACTTCTTCTTTTTAAAAATTTACTGTGTAGTTTGAGGGCAGGCTTTTTTTGGATGATAGCAGAATGTTTAGATCATTCAATCCAATCCAACGGAACATAATGTAAATCGAAATTCGGAGTCTCGTTTGGAGCATATTTATTACCCAACATTACATATATTATCCTTGTCCTCATTTTTTCTGTCATTTCCCAACAATTCTTGTGAATCACTACAATATGTTCACATGCTTTTTTGTAAATTGCTATCCCTTATAATACTCCGCTAGAAAGAAATGGGTTACTGGTGGCAGGCAGCTAGGAAAGGTCGACTGGTTATGTGTTGTTTTTTTTGTTGTAGCGGAAGGGATACTATCACTCATCTTCTGTTATATCATCCTGTTTTTACGTGCGTGTGTCCTCTGTGAAGTATCACCTTCCCATTTTGCTACATGAAAAGCAATCTGAGCATTCTACAATTTATTATTAGAAGTCCCACTTTGGAAAACATAAAAAACCGCAGTAACCATAAATATCACTTTTGCTGTTGTCTCTCCTCTCCAGCCACACACACACAAACTCAGACAGTCGGAGTGTACACAGGACATATCCTTTCTCTCGAGTCTTTTCACCATGTCCTCGTCCTTGTAAACAACCAGGCAAAAACCAGACTCGTCGTCCCCTTCAGAATTTCCATTTTCACTGCTTTCTCTTCCTCTCCCTTGTTTTACAAGCCGCACTACTAAAATTATTATATGGCTGTGTCACATTTCCAAAAATGTTGCTTCATGAAACTATATATACATGGAAGGGGTTACGTAAATGGGAGATTTATAATATTGCCCGCACACAATGCAGATCTCTGATATTATTCAGAGCAGTTTCGCTTTTATATCAGTATCATGTGCCGTGATTACCTTTGCTATACCGCTGTGCACAAAGTGTGCTGCTATGTGCTCAAACCCATTTTTACGACGAAGGAGATGAACTCACGGTTCATTTTTTTCCTGTGGGATAATAAATGCAATGGAGGACAATCACACCTAATAGGTACCAATATTAGCCAGAAACATATTGAAGGTATGTATCAACATTTTACGAATAGTATATATGTATATGTATACATTATACATGTACTCAATTCTTGTGTTTTGACGAAACATCACACAAGAATGCATATTGTACACGAATAAAAATCCCTCCAGATTCATTTTTATTCTATGAAAACATGTATGACCGGCAGTGTTTTGTCGACTGCCATCAAAATTATTATTGCTTGTCATTTCAGTATTTGCATTACGGTTAAAACTATGAAATCACACCGTAACGATTCAAACTTCGAAATCATCCTGATAACACTACAAAAAAGAGGTATCCATTTAGGCATGTTTGGCAGTGATTTTTTTTTAGAAATTTAGTACCGTATTTTGCTGGCTTCTTGATTTATGATTTTGCTTACGAATCCTCCAACATACAATATACATATATCACGACACTTGTGACACTTTTTGCATGTTGCTCAATTTTTGGTCTTTTATATTGCAACTGTGAGTCGGATATGATCTTAATATTTCATATGTATGATACATGGTTGGTGCGTGTTCACCTGCTGAGTTACATGTTGCTTTGCTCCTCTCAGTTCTCAAAAATGAAATAATATTTTTTTCTAAGATAAGCACCAGGAGTAATACATGGGCAACTAAATTTCTCTCTTTGCTCTATCTATTGCTTTCCTATTCTTCGTAAAGAAGGAACCAAGGTTTTCCTAGTATTTCTTCTGTTCATACTGGCAGTATATTTTTGCAATTTTCTTAACAATTTTATTTCATTTTCATAAAAAATACACATTTCTCTCCTTTCCCCTGGAGCATTTTGCCGAATTTTAGCCAGGAAAGGAAAAAAACTAGTAAGGGGTCTCCACTCCTCCTTGCTTTCCTTATTTTTCCTGTTTATTACATTTTGCTGTAGAATTTGTGGAAACGCGGGTTAGGAAAATAAAATTATTGAGTTTTTTTTCTGAAACGATCTGGTCCTACAATGTTTTCATTGGGTTGTTGCTTTTATTCCCTCCTTTTCCACTCTTTTCCAGGAACATTGCACAATCCACCTACAACTAAGTATAGGAAAGTCAACCTGTTTTTCCTATTCTCTGGTGGACACTGACGCACACCACTCTTAACTTTGTCTTGGATGAAAGACGGGGAAAGTGTTTCGTATTTTCCTTCTCTGTGTGTGGTCCTTTGGGACTTCATGTACAGTTCGTAATATCCTTCTTAAAAGCATTTTTATTGCGTTCCCCAGCTCTGCTGCAATGCTACCAATGCAATGTATGTATGTATATAAAACTGGAAACGTCAAGTACCACACACTTGCTTTAAGTAGACCTTGTTATCAGTATTATTTGCTGGTGAAAGTCGAAAATATTATTATGCGCATTCTTTGTTACAGCCGCTATAGTCCTGGTCAAGCACAAAGCGTCAGATGCAGAAGAAGAGGATCAAGGGGCAGCAGGGACCAAGGTATAAGCTGTATTATTGTGTGCTGGAGCAATGGAAAATAATAATAACGATAATAATAACACCAACAATGACATTGTTATTGTGCTGATAAGCACGTACTTTTTCCCGTCTGTCCGGTACTAGTGCAATGTATATACAAGGACCTACTCACGTTTGCCACATTAAACATTGATCAGGAAAGGAGTAGAAGGACTGCTCTTGTTTTTCTTTTGTTGCAGGTTCGTTTCTTTCAAATGGTCGTTAAAAAAACGAAGATTTCTTCTCTCCCATTTTTGACAATAAGAGAAATAAGGAAAAGTTTTTAACTGCTACGTGCACACGTGTATATATGCTTCAATTGGAGAAAGTGGTTGGTCATTTTGGGTCAGCTATTTTTTAACGGCGGACATCCTGCAGCAGGAGTGTATTAAAAAGTGATTATCAGTGGAACCATAAATAGTAAATTCAGTACACAACATTCATAATAAATGGTGGATAGTGCTTTTAGTGGGGACGTGATTCAAAACTCTTTGTTATTGGCACAGATAGGAAAAGAAACAACAAGATTCCTTTACGTATTATACCTATTTTTCGCGTCAATTTAAAAGCATGCATTAAAAAATAAGTATTCCATGTATTCATCAAAACGATAAAAAATATAACAGAATTGACTAATGTGCTTTAAGCAAATGCTGTCCCGAAATACAAGCCGATTAGGAATTCTTGCTAAGTATTTTCATGTGCTTTGATATATGTTTGTTCAGTTTCTAAAATCTATTTCGTATATCTGGTGTAAATTCGTATAGGTCCTACTATATACGTAAGCAGCATTTCAATAAGCGTTAATCGTAATGTACAGCAAAGTGTATATAAATTCCAGATAAGAGCTGCTTATTTCAAAGGAAGAAAATGTTGGAATACGAGAGCAGGTACTTTGTGTGTAAAAACTCAACTTTTGACTGGCTCACTTGATTTGATGGTGAAATTGGTGAAAGGATCGGAGAGATTTTTGTTGATTCTTCTTCACTGTGAATAAGGCACCGTGAGTATAAGCCTTCATCTCACATTTTGAGAATTTCCCCCTGTAGTGTCCATATAAATTCAAATCATTATTTATTTACATTGACGATGATGTGAAATAAAATGTTGAAAGCTGGTTTACTCTGAAAGCTGTCGGTATTCAAAGTGAATGAAATGGAAGTTAAAATTGAATTTGAGTTGTATTATTATTCAAACAGGCGTACTTCACTCAGGGAAAATGGGGCAATGGAGCACAGAAAAATAGAGAAAGTTGGACTCTGATGGTCCCTGGACAGGGTTTGCAGCAGTAGTTTTTATCTATTTTTCTGTTTCGCAAAGAAACTCACAATTTTGGTTACATTTTCATGTAAAACTAGTGACGATTGGAAAGTGAAGTACCATCGCTTGCTTCCGGCCGTTGTTTAGAATTCTCAGGCGAAGTGTTGAGTACAGGAAATACGCGAAAATGTGTATTTTTAGACAGAATACGGCCAAGCACGCTTCACAAAGCTTTTTGCTGTATTTCTTCCATATTGACTTCCAAAGTTTAGGCAAAGCACACACACACACACAAGTGTGTACGCGGGTGGTTGGCTTGGAGGAGGCGTAGTTTAGTGTTGATGACGATGCTGAAATATTATCTGATTTGTCTCCTGTCACTTTTCCCCTCCGCTTGTCATGTTAAATGTACTCCGCTCTTCGCTGTGATGCTATTGTCGTTCGCCGCAACGCTGCCGCTGCTCTTTGTTTTCAAGAAATTGAATTCCTTTTGGTTTCCTGTGTGCTAAAACATATTTTTTGGCACAGTGTGTAAAAGCTGATACGGACTGACTAACCCAAAAGGTATTTAGGACCGACGTCATGGTTGACTGGATAGATGAAGGAGAACAAATGATGACTGGGTAAGCCAAAACTCAGAGCACTAATGAGAGGGAAAATATAAATACTCAGTCACTACACGTGCCTTATCTATTTTGTGAGTAAAAAAAACTTCCAGAGGCTTTCGATGTGAGCTCATTGACTGGTCCGTTATCACACTAGTGATTTACGGCAATTATTGACAAAAATGCTAGTAGCGATTTCGTGGAAGCAAAGAATAGCGAAAGAAAAGGTCCTTAAGAGGCGATAACGGCGCTGAGTGATCATCTTTAATGTTTTTAAAGTTTTAATCTGCGCGACGCTCTCAAAGTTCTGGCATTTTAATTATCAACTATGTTTTTAAAGGGTTAGATATTACCATAATGTACTACTTTTAATCAGATTCGGAGCACACGAGAACAATAAAAAATACAATAAAATTTTCCCTAATAGATGCAACCCGAGTAGATGTGCAGGTGTGCCTACCATGAATGTAGAACCATGAAAAAAAAGTGCGTTGTAAATCCCGAAACTTTTGCGGAAGCGCTTCTTTCTTACTTTTTATCTTTTATACGGGAGAAAAAAATGAAATGTCGCATCCGCCTTTTTTTTACGGTCGACAGTAATGCAGTTCCGCTGGTTAGTCGGCACTCCGAGACTTTTTAATTTTTTCCCCGTGTAGGAAAGCCTTGTGTGGTAATAAGTGCTCATGTAAGCAAATTGGCCACGTACGGATTATGGAGATGGGAGAACAAAGCGTGAAATGAAAAACACGGAAATAATAAAAGTAGCATTTTGTTCTGTCGTAATTGCATTAAACAAAAAATTCTATTTTTCCCCCGCATTCCCGTTAGAAGGTAGTGGGTATAAAAAAAGAAGTAATTTTTGACCGGGCGACGTACACACCCACACACGCAAACAAAAACAATGTAACGTGTTTCTCAATTCACGCAACTTTATTGCACCACTTGTCGTCGTGGGTCTCGTTCTCTACAATATTTAAAGGGGAAAGCGCTCAAATGTAAGATTATTTTAATTTTTTCCGGTTTCCAGCAAGCACTAGCATGCTTCCCACCATTAATATTCTCCATAAATAGACTTTGTGGAAAAATATTCTTGGAGGAGAAGGAAGAAAAAGACGTATCGTGCACTATCGTTGTCACCATCCATCACTCACTCAGTCATTCAGCGAGCTTGGTTGTATTCATCTATTCTATTCTACAGAGACATCATCACCACTTTTTTCTTTTCACTTCCTTTTTATCTCCACCATCTCCTTCCCTCTCTCCTTGTGTCATTTTAACTTGCAAATTTTCCTATTTTTCCAGACTTGCGGACTCCTTCTTCCAATTTTTTTTCTCCTGTTTTTTACCACATTATGGCTTCACGCTTCCCTATGTTTCTTTAGTGTTTGATGAAGTATGGAACACCGAGTGGTTATAATGGTGTGCTACTTACATACATGTATATATATATGCATTAGTATGTGCACCTCTTTCACTTTTTCTTTGTTTTTATTGTTTTGGCGCATCACACGCAACTACCGTCATCCTACTGAAAACGTTGACTTCAATAGATTTCTTTACAACTTCCGCATGAATCATATGATGGTCTGGCTTACTGGGCTTGACTTCACACTGAGGGAGTGCTGGTTCTCCTCAGGTCGTTTCAAATGGAGGGAAAAAATGATGGAAGAATGATTACACAGTGTGCGGTTCCATGCGATTTCCACTTTTCCCTCTCACTAAACTCTACCACAGAATATTTTTCCTTTCTCTTCACTCCAGACGGTTGTATGTGGTGTACTCCTTTCCCGTAATCACTTTTATTACATTTGCGATGCCACATGCAAGACCGTGTGAGAGAACAAAATAGATAAATACAAAGCATGACGGTACAAAAAATGTATGAAACGAGTTTTTCCTTTTCCTGCAAAGTAAAATAAAGGGCGAAAGATTTTTTTGTTGGAGCAGAATATTTTTTTTACCCTACGTGCTGCTTTCCCTGCTGTTTACCAGGATATGAAAGAAAATGAGAGAAAGTCCGGAACAGCTTAGATCCACTAACGGCATCCATAATCTTCCTTCTTTTGGACGTGTTCACTCCAATTTCTTCCTAACTATGTTTCTCGTGCTGTTTGCCTCAGTTTTTTGGGGTACCTTTCCTTTTCTGTATTTGCATAGGAGTAAAGACAATGTCATAATATCTGAAGTTAGTTCTCGAAGATATACTCATTCTCGTTACGCCGAAGAGAAAAAAAATGAAAATAAAGGGCCCCAGGCAGGAATGGTTGATGTCGGTTAGTTTGGTCTTGGTACTGAGAGGCTACGCTGATGTGGTAGATGATGAAAGAATGAAAGATGAAAGAAAAATGTGGAGGGAAATATGCACATCAGTTGAATACTTTCAAAGTGTGCAGGGTTTGTTTGCTTTCTCATTGTTTCTGCATAGTTCGCGCTGTAAAATTAAATTTAAAGTACGTATGTGTCTGGTGAGAAGGAGACAGGGGAGATTTTTTGTTGTGATGCGATGCTGGTATGGTTTGAAAGTGTTCAAAAATTCTTAGAGACGAGATGAAAGTGACAGTGCAACAAGGTTTTTCATGGATGATGAATTTTTATTATATGGAATCCAATGTCATTTAAGAGTGAGTCAGTGAGTGAGGTATTGAGGATATAAAACAGTGGAGGGTTCTTTGTTGGAAATCAAGATTCTGTGTATCTGCTTATTTTAATTCTCATAAAACGTATGCATATTTGTTTGATGGTCAGCTACACAGGAAAGTAATATGTATAAATATGCAATTGCCAGTGGAAGCTTGGGAATACTTAAAAACAACCAAAGAAAGTTGATAAAACAGTGTAACCATTTTGCTTCCTTAAAAGTCGCTCCAAAATATGAATCCAGGGAACATAATAATTTTTTTGTTTAAATCTTACTGAAATGCACTTTGAGATGCCAACTCAAGAGTAGACAGGCCAATGTCCTGCTTTTTGCACTTTTGAGGTTCCAGACTCCAGAAGCAATTTCTTTCCCGTTTGAGGCAACCTCATTTGAAGCAACACGTACAGCATGTAGAACTGCAGCAAACAGCTAATTTACACAATGTCGTCACGTCTAAGTATGTTCGCCGGGAACCCAATTTTCTCTGACGTTAAAGTAGAATTGAGATAAACTTTTCCTTCCCCTAAAAAATCTCAAAAGGATTTTCCTCAAAGTGTTATCATTCTGCTTAAAAAACTCATGATGGCATATCATCACAATATTTTACTAGCTTACCAACAATTTTGCTAGATAAATGCAACAGTAAATTTCAGAATTTTTTTGCAAGTTATCGGAGAGTGTTATGTACATCACAACCATTGTTATATTTCCCCAGTCTTTTCCATTACCAGAAAAAAACGAGTAAAATAAACAATCCAGTGTATCAATCCATTTTTTTCGTCTTCGGCAATTCCCTTTTGTTTTGTTCCGCCGTCTCGTTCTCTAAAGCTGTCGTGTAGTCATCCTCAATTACCAGCTCTTTTCTACATTCGGATTGAAAACATTGTGATAACCGCCGCTCCCGCTCCCCAACTATTTATACAAGCGTTTTTTATCACGTCTGTTCCCTTCTTGTGTCTCTGTTTACTTTGGCTTTTTGTCTCCTTCCGTGAGTTCGTGTCTCTTCTGCACTCTTGTGCAGTGATTGCCGAAGCAAGCTGAATCGGACAATTTGACACGCAAAAAAGGGAAGGAGGTGGAGAAGGAAGTTTTTCTTTTTCTTACAACCTCACTCACATCGTCACCATCGGCGTCAGCAAAACAAACCAAGTCTGCAAACAATGCAAATGCGTGAAACTTCTTATTTTCCTTCAAGTCTTGCAAGAGTGTGATTGAGCGTGAATTGAAGCGAACTTGTGGAAAAAGGAAAAAAAACGTTGTTTTATCAAATGCAGAATCGCATTTTTTAGAGATGTGCATGGTGTCTGCAAAATGTTTGTTTACTTAAGAACAAGAACTTCCTCTTGCGAAAAAAATCCTTATTTGTTTTTAGCTACTTTTTTTAGCTCGGCAGAAGTCAGAAAAAACTGCTGCAGTAATAACAATTTTAGGTTTAGCCGTTTGCCGGCTTAAAAAAATCGGGGAAGTGCTACATAGCCAAACCATTGGGCTCAGGAAGGAAGAACTAAGATAGTAAATCCTGGAGAGATGGAAGGAAACGGTGGAGATTAGTGAAACGCGACGAAAAAGGATTTAATGCTGCTCCTTTTTCTTTCCTCACTACTCCATTCTTGTTAACGCAAGATATGTTTATGGTTGTCTCTTGACCCTCAGCATACGATTAAGGAAAATGTTTCCGGTTGTCTTCGCTTGTAAATATCTTTTCAAAATACTTTCAAGTGAAATTGGCGTAACAAATGTTAATTCTGAAATCCTAAAGTGAACACTGAACAAAATATAATCATGTATTATCTAAAAACGAGAAATGATAATTTTTGTGAAAACATAAAATTCTATTCATGAGGGCTCAGTTGTAACTTACAAGTCATGTGAGTGTAACTGATACGTATGTGCAAAAAGAAGTCAATGTAAAAAAATAGTCAAGGTGCGTGTTCCCCATATCAGGTAAAATACTTTATGATGGACACCCAAAATTAATTAAACGCCTCAAGTCGGGAATCAACTTCAATTGAGCTTCGTCATACATGGAGAAGGAATTCGTTTCCTTGAACAAATTTCTTCTAATTAAAATTTGACTATTATTTGTGGAATGATGTTTACTATATGAGTGAATTCCACTGTTTGCTCCATCTATTCTATTACAACAAGTATTTGTGGAGAAGTTGCTCAAAACTCATTCTCATGTTATTAAACTTTATATACATAACCGTAATATTGAAATTTTTTGATACTCTTAATTCTTGGTTTTGGATACAATTTCATTCATTCTCACCAACTAATAAAAATACTTTTTCCATACTATTGTTCCGCTGACATGAAAAGCCTTTGCTTCACCACTTCTCTCTCATATGCTTTATGAAAATTTTCCCTGCAGCAACAAATGAAACGTAAATGGCTTGTGCAACTCCGCGGTGCGTGCTGCCGAGAAGTATGTATATTTATTATCCCCACACGGCTCTCCAAATTCATTTTTTTCATTTGCCTCGCACACGAGTCTGCAAACCTTACATCTGTGAATGTGACTGTATTCACCCACTTCAGCTATTATATTTTTATTATGGGGCCCACAGGATTTTTTTGCTCATTTTTGCAAGAATATTTTGTTAGTCAAAGCCAAGCCAAGCCAAACTAACCATCATACTAAAAAATGTAGCGAGCCAAGATCATACTATAAAATGTGCACAAAGTTCATTTACATCAAGGATTGGTTTTTTAAAAAAAAGTTCACAGTGGTGATGATGGTGGTGGTGTTGGTCGTGGAGATGAGGCTGATGATGCGGTAGTGGCATTGTTGCCAGTGGCTTTTTTTTCAAAGTCACTCTCGAAAGGGAGATAACATCAGTATTAATAATTTTTAATTTATTCACTTTTTTTACCGTACATTGAAAAAGCAGCTTACCTCCTTTTTTACAAGAATCCGCCCGTATCCACGCATTCAACAAGGATCCCTACTTTAAATGGCCATTATTTTGTGGAAAAAGGAGGAAAAGAGTTTTTGGCTTGACTTGGCTTAACTCCCGTAGATAATAAAAGGGATGTTGTTTAGCAGAGTAATTTATACGTACTGAATATTAATTAATTACACCAGGAATATTTTTCTACTGTGGAGAAAAAGATGAAGAAAAGAAACGAAGGAAAACTATTTAAGGGTTTGGCCAACCATGAATAAATTTTAATGCATTTTACTATAAAAGTATTCAAATGAAGTGAACACAGGGATTTCTTATTAGAGTTAGTACTGTTCTGCTAAAGAGGAATGCCTATTTAGTATGTAACACTGACTTAATTAAAATCTGTGGTGTGTCATGAACATCGTTGTGTGTGGACGTGGCGAGAATCTCCAAAGTCATATTAATGAATCATGTAAGATGATATAGCGAGAGTAAATAAAACCTCGCAAGCACAGAGTCAGAGTCACCATGTCTTTCTAAACAAATAAATCCTGGATGAAGGGAAAGAATAGAAATTACTTCCTGCAATTTATAGTGCACATGTAATTGATAAGTTGCCGGTTTATCAAAAGTCTATGTTTTTCGAGTAAGAGACTTTTTTGCAGACAGAAACTGATCGCAGAAAGGAGTTCATGGGTTCTGAAAACTTAAAAATTTATCTTAAGAAAGGGTGATACTGTGGTTGGGCGGCCAATCTGACCAATCCCTTTAAACGATTATTATGGGTGCGTAATTAACACTTTGCGTAAATTACCCAAACAAGAATTGCCCATCGGGGAGGTGTGAGCTCTTTGATTGTATTTCTTGGGCAATTGGCAGGGTGTTTTATGCTTACGAGATTTCATTTGTTGTTGTTGAATATCCAAAAAGAAATTTTTACAGGAGATTTTTGTCAGCATTTGCAAGTACTTAACTTTTTCTACCTAACATAAAAAGCATCCATTTGTGCACATGAGCAAGTGTATATTATAGCCTGTTCCGTGACCTTCCGATAGCTACAAAATAATGTTGACGAACAAAAGTTAACAAATCGGTTTTTTTAAACTTCTTCAAGGTCTTCACGTACATTTCGATTATTGTCAAAAATGAACTTTGAAAATTTGATTCACAGTGTGCGTAACTAAAATGTTTACTTGCTAAAACTTTCATGTGTGAAAATAGTGAAAAAATGTATACGAAAAATTCTGTTGCGTCACTTTACATCATGGAATTGACATATTACGTTCAAAACGAGGGTCTTTGCCATTCTCTGAACTCTAAATATGTAGCATGCTAAACCGTATAGAATCGGAAGGAAGTCACATCCCTGAGCATATAAGTTTGTTTGGAATTTCGCGAATAAAATATTCAAAGTGTGGTAAAAGCTAGCTCGCATTTCCGAATCAGAAGAGGGATTTAAATGAGATACTTACATATTATTCCACCATCCACGAATAAAAAGGTTGCTCCTTTTGCTGAACCATTTAAAAGCACATTCAAATGTGAAACAGTCTGCCTTAAAATGTTTACCCTTCGAATTTTCGATATACACAATCATATTTATTTTACTTTCTCAAGTTACCTTCCATTACAGCTTGGATGCATGTGCAGAACTGATAATTTAAATTCTTCCTTTCTACTGTTTACATTTCCACATTTTCTACAAAACTGAAAACTACATACACATTGTAATGTTAAATCAAGTATCGGAGTGATTGCAGGAGAGTATCTGTTTTAAGTGAAGTTCAGATAGAATTTCAAATGAATTTTGGAGAATCCCCAACCAAAGCACAAACTCATTATGTATTCGTTGTGTGGAAAATGTGCAAACACAGAAAGGATAAAACACACTCCATTTAAAGGTTTGATTTGGGATGTTTTCCATTTTCCGTAAAGGGATCCAGAAAAGGCAAAGAGGCTGCATAATGTGTGATCTCTCCAAATGGAAACAGACAAATTCACTTATTTGCACAAATCTGACAAATCATCTTGCTGCTACGTTAACATTTGTGATGCTCAAGTCCATTCTTGACTCTGGTGAAACCTTAGAAAACCTTATTGGAAGCTTAAAGTGGTGCTGGTTAGTCTTTCAGATTGTTTCCTCCTTTTGTCCTTTTTCAGCAATTTTGTCATGCGAAACTGTGGTTTTTTTCCAGCAGCTTTGTTTCGATTTTATTAAAAATACGGAAATACAAAATAGATGCATACATAAAGTATTGAAGTGTATGCAATATTCAAGCGTTGAATATAATAATGTACAATTTTTGGCGTGAGTTTCCACTTCGGCTCATTGAACCCGCTTCCGGTTGTGGAGGAAGGAGGGGAAGAAGTGCTCGTGGGAATGATTTTTAATATTGATTTTATGATAATAATTCTGACAAGTGAGAAGGATCTGGCTAACTTGGCAGAGAGTCACAGCCGGTCTCTCAGTCACAGTTTCACTGGAAATATTATTCTCTAGAAAAAGGAACTTGTCAGGAGGATCTGCGTGGATGTCTTGTGTGTCTCCTGTAGATTGGCTCAAGCACTTATTTTTTCATTCAGCCTGGCTGAAATGGACTAAAGGGAAAATATTTCCAGTATAAAATATTCTTTTGCCCATCTCTTGTTCGTTACATTTTATTCAAGTATTTTGGAATGCTTGTTGTGTGACCATATTGAAGAGTATAATAGGAAGCGCCCACAGCAGCAAAATAAAAAGCGACCCTGTATCTCCTCAATCGCGTGGTCCTCCTGAAACTCTCCATATTTTTTTAGTTATTGAATTGAAGTGAAACCTGAAACGTGCCAAGAAATATATTTCGTGGAAAGAAGCCTCTGTTATTTAAAAAAGAGAGTTTTGGGAAAAAAGGATGTGGGAGTCCTGATGGATAATATTTCGTTCGTTACACGGCATACAGAAGCATTCATTTATTTCCAAAGAGAAGGCCTCTATTTTTCACTCTTTCGGTAAAGTGGATGTATTTCACAAAATTTTGGAAGAGTCTCATTGACCCAAGAGGTTTTGACACGGTGTAGACTCATGCACGTACGTCTGGGTGAAAGGAAAAAAATCCTACATTGTACATCCCCAGCCTTGGCTATGTATGTTTACCACTTTCAAATGAAAAGATTCAATTGGATTGACGAAAAAAAAAAGAAAAATGAAGGGAAACCGGATGCGAGATAAGCTCTTCCTGTGTGTCTGTGAGTAAAAGAATGAAAGAGAAGTATATGTTCCAAGGTTTGCTCAACCCTAGTGAAAGTAAGCTGCTTGAATAATGTATTTTTTCTCCAAAATTTATCCTGTCCATTACTTATTGATGAGTGGAATGAAAACCGCTTCCAACCAAATACATGCCCTCACCAAAGAATCATTAATACGTGTCATCCTTATTGTTATTTGTATTCTCAGACCGGTTCAATTTTTTACTCTCAATGATGGACATATGCAAAAAGGATTTCTATTCAGTGCGCACATAATTTATTATAGCCTTTTTTAAAACTTATTCTTTAATGTTCACAATTTTTACTGGCCATTTTCAATGTAGGAAACCTGAAACATTTGTATAAAGTGACCCATTCGATGAAATTGTGCGTCGATCTGATTCTCTGTCCATCTGTAGGATTTCATTTCACGTAAAAGACAATTTCTTTAATGGATCTTTACGGTTGTGTTGCAGCGGACGTCTTTCAATTTGTGTGGCCCAGTAGGCCAAGGACTTGACGTGAAACCTAAATTGAATCGTTCGATGTTTTTTCCTCTCGACTGAAACCATACATATCTCCTTTTCTAACAAGTGAGGCCGGAGCCAGGACGAGTCAAGACAGAACAGTTGTGGTGTTGGCATTAGCATTCTAAACAGCTTTTATTGTTGTCCGTGGGTACTCAGGTGCAATTACTACAAGTCTGGGATTAAAGTTCGTTCCGGTGCTGGAAAAGGCTGCCGCACCATGTGTAATTTTAATGGCTCAAGCAATCAGTGAAACGGAAGGCGTAGTTGAAACCATGTTGCTTTGCTCAATGAACTGATATAATCTTTTTTGGAAGCGTTTTCCTTTAAAAAAACAGACATGGTGAGGTGACTCTAGAAACGAAAAGAAGTTTGGCTCCTCCAGGGGGAAAGTGTCAAGTTGAAACGTGTGAAAAAATTGGGAAAGTGTGGAGGTCTTGAGTGGTATAAATATTGCAGCAATAAATTTCAGGGGAACGGGAAGAAGGATAGAGTGATCGTGTCTCCTGCAAGAGAACCCTCCTTTTGTCCTTGATTAGGAGGAAGGAGTTGTATAAAGCGTGTAGTCACCTAGAGAAATAAAAAGGAGCTCAATTGCATCAATTCTTGTCAGATGGAAGGAGTGATAATAAACTTTTCATGTAACACAACCGTAAAAATTTATCACAAGGAATGTAGGTCGTATATACAACCAGAATTATTCGTCAATGCTGGCGTCAGGTCAATATAATTTTATTTTTTGTGTGCACAAGGCAATGCAATGTCTCAACTTAATTGAATTAGTAAATAATTTAGCATAAGGTTACATTAACCCTGATACGAAACAAAAGAAGAGAGATTCAGTCAACGTGATGTTTCATAGTTCATTATGAAACTGAAAAGTCTCTCAACCACCTCCGACATTGTCATATAAATATAAAAAGTGACCGAGAGTAAATTACGTGCTATGGTCAAATAATTTTGGTACATCATAAACGGATATCTAGAAAAACTAGGTTTATGAAGCACAAATTATTTAAGCATTCGTCGTATCTTGGTCTTAATACTCAAATTGATAGTTTAATTTCTTCCTTTAATTTGCAGGAATGGACGGGAAAATTATTTTTATGCGAACGAACCCACTACCGCAACCGTTGACAATTATTAGTGTTCTTCAAATTCCTTATTTATGACAACAATGAAACTTCAAAACTATCAGAACTCGACTAGCTCAGAATAAAGAACTTAACAAGTATGATAGGTGGCCACAATTCCAAGTTGACCAGTGGTGAAGGAAGGTGATGCGAGCGAGGACGACAATCAAGGAGGATTTCATAAAGCTTCTTGGTTCAATGAATCCAACCACCCATCTTCCGGAATCAAGTAGTTATCTAGCTTTACAAAACAAGAGAAAAATGTCATTTCCGGCTTTGGCAGGCGGGGACCACACAAGTAAGTTTTGCTTTCACCCATACAAATCAGCCTGAAAGAGTCAAGCATTAGTGCACAATGCAATTTCATTTCTTGAATTTTCAATTCTGAAACGTGTCTAGAGAACAGTAAAAGCAATTTTGAAGCATTTTCAAACTACGTACGTTAATTTCTATTGTATCAGTGATTTTCAGTACAACGATTTGCAAATCGAGACCAGTAAAAACTGAAGTAGGAATAGTGGTGAGTTGAGGAGAATGTTGAGTCGTAGTGTAGAACTGACATTCTTACGCCTTGGGTACGTTGGTGGTGGCGGAAAATCCGTCGGATCATTTATCCCTAATAACCAGAATTTAGTTTCTTAGACTTCTGTTCACTTAAAAAAACTAACCATTGTTTTTTAAAACGCTGATTACCTCCCATTTTCAGAAAACTGACAGTATTGCAGAGGTTCGTTTGACATCGACAGATTTGCCTAACCTCTGTGTAATTTGGCTTGATGGGGCTGGGGAAGTCAAATGTACACCCAAGTGATCCATTACCGGTCACTAAACAGTGTCTGTAAAATCCTGTAGCATTCCAGGGAGTTTCTGGTGGAGGGTTTCCATACTCACTGCTATTTCTGTATTCCCATGTCTGTGCCAATGCGCAGCGATGGCATTTCTTGACCACACGAAGTTTCCATCTAAGCCGATTCAGAGCAGCGGTGCTATCTTAAATTGTACAACCTAATTAATTAGTGAGCCTTTGAAGAAGAATGTACTGTCGAAAGTATCAATTTTAAAAGCGAACTAATTGAAGAACCCGTCAATATAACCTTGAATTGTATTGTTAATCACAGTAACATCTTCCATGTCGCATGGTCCTTCTTTTGCATTGCATGAAAGACAAGTTATATCTAGTGATAAAATAAAGAGTAAAATTGTCATTGAATACTACTAATAATAATAATAAGTAGTGAATTCAATCAATATTTTTTGGGAACGCCAACTTGAATATATTTACTTTACTTCTGTTTAAATCTCGCGAAACAATAAGATCCTCTTCTTCCTTCTCTAAGGCATTGGTGCCTGACAACTGACCCGAACTCCTGCCAACCAGAGCCAGAATAAAATATGCAAGTGTAAGGAAGCTGAAAAGTTGTTGCATCATTATTCACATTTTAATGATAAGTGTTTCGTAGATCTTTCCGTCTGCTTCGGAAAAATGACGTATGAGACGTCCGCGTACACACATTACCACGTTATCTGTCTTCCTCTTGACTTTTTTTGGAAATGCTTTTATGACCCAATTTCCACAACAACTTTTCCTCCTAAAAAATATTTAGTACAACGATTTCTTAAGGTGTCCAATTCAAAGCAGCAGCCTCAGTGCGCAGTAGTCACTGAGACATGGATTATTCGTTTAAAACTGTGACCTATGATCTTATTTTCCATGTTTCAGTCCTAAGCAGCGAATTCTGCTCGGGATACACGGACATCTCTGGGGTTTGGAATACCGGGTTTTATTGCCCCCAAACTGGATCCAATCTGGCTGTGTACTGCTGCGGCACCTCAACCTACAAATATTGCTGCACCAATAAGCCCATCAATGGCACTGGAGCCGGTGTCGTAGAGGACATTCACAGTTTCGGGAATGGAGGTGCTGCCGGTGTAACCAGTACGGATGGGAATGGAGAAGGAGGAGGAAATGACTACTCAGGTGCAACAAGGATGCGCCCTTTGGATGAAAAAGGAACTTTCAACTTGGGCAATGGCGACCTGGCTTCGTTGAATCTCTCAGAGTGAGTTTTAACGTTTATTACTGGTATTTAATTTTGAATCAAGCTACATGGGTACTTAAAGAACGGGAATTTTCATGTCATGAGTGAATACAGGTGAAAGTTACAATTTTTTAAATCTCATTTTATCCCAAATCCTTTTGAAGGCTCGCTTAAATTCGGGGCTATAAATAGTGTAAATTATTGGATTTAATCCGGAGTTAACGTAGCCCAGCCAGGTGACACTTTGAAAAAGCCAAAACGGCACGTGCGCATCTTCATTGTCAGGCCACAAGGCCACGAGAACCCCACTCACAAGATAGATCATGGATCTGATTTTTTCTTTGAGAATGGTGTCAATCTGTTCCGAATGCTTCTTTTTGGCGGCAGCCGTGAAGTCTACAGATTTTTTCTGAGTTGCTTCTGGGGGTGATTCTTGAATTACTGCATCAGTCGAGGATTCGTCCACAATGTCACCAGAAGAAGGTTCCTGCTCGTCCAAAGTTTCATTTGATAATTCGGCAGCATCCTCTGCGGCAACATTATTTTGGGGATGGACTGATGTGGCTTCGCTCTCAGGAATCGATCTGGATTTTCTTGAGGCGAGACAGTGCATTTTCGCTCGTTGTCGGAGTTTGCTTCTGATCAGGAGATAAATCCGGAAGTAGAGGCCAACCATGATAATCGCGGGGATGAAGAATGCTCCACTAGCGGAGTGAATGATATAGCCAAGTTCTCGGGTCAACACACATTCCATTTGGTACTG
>JAHZNF010001775.1:0-14050 GCA_027744215.1 Troglopedetes dispersus
GTGCCTTCTGCAACTCTACTTTTGTCACTGTCGTTGTCCGTTGTATCCTGCTGAGCTTGGTAGATTGACTCCAGTTTTGTCACAACACTCCCCAAGTCTGTTTCGGAGTCACTCTGTCGTCGAATACCGTCGTCCTCACCGCATCCAATGTATCGAAATTTCCCAACTTTAAAGTTGAAGTCACTGTTGGGAGTCATAATGAAAAATCCGTTTAGTATTTGAAAGGATTTGGAAAATGACTAATGCAACTCGTGCACTTTTTGTCATGGAAGATTCAATGGATGGACGATTCCCACAATTTATGGAAACGACTTTCTTTCCCAGGACCAATATGTTCTAATCAGATCAGTGAATCTCTCGAGGCTAAATTACCTGCGGAACACAACTTCAACTTCTTCCTTGGCTGAGGTGGAGCTCAAAATGGAGGACACCTCTTCAAATGTTTTATTTCCCAGGGATATTCCATCAAATTCCACCACAATGTCACCTTCAACAAAATATTAGATTATGCACTTAAAGCATTATTCACACCAACTGGATTTGGAAATCAGGTTGAGCCAAAAATACTGAAGAATAGCAAATTCGTCATTAAAGAGACAATAGTTGCTTTTGTGTCCTGATAATATGATAATTCAGACAAGTATTTCTATAGCCTACCTTCATTGATTCCTCCGATGTGATCAACGAGCCCACCTGGCACGACTTTTGACACGTATGCTGCCAGCTTACCGCTCCCATCGGGTAGCTCCTTCCCACCAACTATTCGCATCCCAACTCCATTCCCACCGTACGAGCGATCATTGGGATCCTTGGTGAGGCATAATCTCTTCACGGGGAATGCATACTTCCTTCTCGAGCGGCGACTTTGTTGTGTCTACGCGGAAAGATAAATTTAGAAAAATATTTAACACTCTCAACTTATTACACAGAACAATAAAAATATACAACTTATCATATAAGTTGCATGATTCATCACTATATAAAATTATAATTCACGTTCTCCAATTCTCGCGCATTTATCAAATCCATAAAAAACCTGGCACGATAATGAGATAAGGACTTGCTAAACTGTACCATGACCATCTTGAGACTTCAAGGTGAAAGGTGCTTTTGTCTAAACCAAAACTTCAGACTGCTGTTGCCCGAATTGTCAGGAACAAGAAAGTGTATAGGAAGAGGAGAAAAGGATACTTCAGCATAATGGACGACCATGTCTCAGGTGTTCTTAAATGCCCCAATTTAAACAATCTTTTGAAGTAAATTGGAAGACTACGTATGAGAGTTGTCGGACATGTGCAGGCCAACGTAGAATAATATACAAAACTTGGAGAGTTAGCATGTGCTTTTATTACATCCATATGGTATCTGAGCAATTTAACATGGTATTCCATAAAAACGTCAGCTCCACACTCTATAAAGTTTCCTTCCAGCTGCTGGAAGACAAGATTTTATTGAGAAAATCTTTTCTGTAAAACTTTTTTTTAGTTCAAAGGTTCCCTGCTCGTGTACACTGTGTTGTAGATATCTATAAGTTCATAGAAAAAGTTTCGCAACAGTGTTTGCATGGAGTAACCTCCATGTTATCCTCATTGAAACTAACAAAATTTATATTTATCCTGTTGTAAAAGACTTTCATAATTTCATGTTGGTATTGCTACTTCTCCTGAAGGCAAATTTCGTTTTCCTGCGACATATGCATTTAAAAAAAGAAACATGATGTTGTTTTCTTAAGCATGCGTAATCTATCGTTTGGAAAAAAGTTATCATTGATAATAACTTGAAGATAACAGAACTACTATAATTGCATAAATGGTATATACGCATCAACCAGCCATTTTAATGCGACAATGCTTCGTTTATTTTGTGTATAAAACCCGCAATATATATATTGGACTCTGTGATTTAAAAAAAAATACCTGTTTCTTTGATGAAATTTGGTGCTGTTGCTCTGGATTGTCCGTTTGCTCCTCTTCAGCAATGGTTGGTTCGCTCTGAACACTTGGAACAAGACTCCTTGATCTGGAGGACCGTCGACTTGGAGGGTTGCTACTTCCCGGTGATGAGGAGTCCCACTGAGTCCCAATTCCCTCTCGCTGTGCCGACGGACTCGACAGCGTTGACAAAGGGCGAGTCACATCCTGGTCAGTTCTGATAATAGGTTGCTCCAATCTTCTGGGTCTGTGGGTGCCTGGGATGTTGTCCTCACCTTTTGCTGAAGACCCTTGATCTGACCTACCTATAATGAGAAACTTCAGTCTCCCCAAAAGCATACAGCACACTACGGGTATTGCTTACATGTTACGACAACATCTAAATCAAGCCACTGAAAGCAACGGCATCGAAAGCACACACATACTCACGCTTTATCAATGATAATATCGTAATAATGATACTCTAAAAAATAATCTCATTAGTACACTGAACTGAAGTATGCATAATAGAGGATGACGTTCGTCCGTCAATCAACTTACAAAATGACAATATTCACCACGAAATAGTGTAGTGTTCGGATTCACAATTGGAATATATGTCTGTCGGAATGAGCATTACTCGATCCCAAACTCTACAGTTTTATTTTTTTTTAATTGTTCCAGAATATCATTATGAACTCGTAGATTTTCAATGCGGGTCGTAGCACTTTTTTATCCCAGTGAAATCATGAAACTGATGAGCTTCTCAAATTCCCACTTAATTATAAACTGACAAAAAAAATTGATGAAGACAGTGCTTATGATTAATGATAATCTTTTTGCGACGAAGTCATATTACCGCAGATGACACGTAATTTATTAGTAAGTACAGATTGGATGATGGGTAAGATTATTATTATGTTTGCGGATGCTTCCCCCTCTACCAAATGAACTTTGAGAGAAAGTTAAATCTGATTACTTGTAAATTAGCTCGTGCACACGCATGCATATTCAAGGTTGATAGTGGAAAGATCGGAAGAGAATAAGAGTAACAAACTTATACAATACAATGGTAATTTTCTCTCGGTAAGTCGCAAGTTTTCGTTTTTTTTGGGAAAAGAAAGCATAATAATAATATAGTTTGGCTAACATGCTGGGAAAAATATCAATGCAAAGATGGAATTTATATATTGTTTTGTTTTTGTAGATGCAATTGAATGTAATTATTATTGTTGTGGTCATCACACAGGTTTTTTTGTTTAGTGGGAGTACACGTAAATATCAATAAAGTAGTAAAGACAAGAACAAACAACAAAAATATTATAATCCATTCAATAAGGAATCCCTTTTAATTATTCATGACTGTTTTTGAAATTACGAAATAAATATCAGGTCTTTATATGCCAGAAGTCAATTAATCATAATATGTAGATATATAGATATATAATATTTATATTATTCTATATAGTATGTAGTAGTAGTGACATGCAAACACCTTAACCATTTTTTTCATCACTATCAATAATTTGTAGGAGACGATAAGTAATCGGATATAATGATAAGTTGTAATTGCTTTCTCTATGTATGTATATGAAGAATATTAATAGCATGTATGCGATTTTTTATTACATTTTACATTATTATTTAATATAGTAGACCCACAACGACAACAATGAGAGATTATTATTACAGATGAATCAATAAATATGACTAGCGGTAGTAACCATAACAGATTATTTTAAGTTATATGTTTAAAATTAGAGCGAACCAGTTTCTTTAAAGTTGTTAAATATATATTTTCTACTACTCGTCATTACTTTTTTTATCAATATTAATTATATTCAGTGACCATCTCTGTTAATAGTTTTGGTTCAATTAAATAGCCTCAATAGTAGTGTAGCAATAAGTCATCATCACCAACATTCCATGGTTTAGTGTTTTTTTGCTTTAACAATTAATTTGTTTGTTTTTTTTTCAGTTCATGCACACGAAAAAAAAGATACACAATCAGGTTTCACGAAAGTCACCACCACCACCATCATCATCTTTTTTTTTGCATCCTCGGCACTGCTAATGTTTTTGGCGGCCTGTATCAGCTATTTCTTAGTTAAAATAGCAATTTAGATTTAATAGTTTCTTCATATTAGTACGTGATCACCATATTTATGCTTTACTTTAAATTTCAGGGAAAACAGCAGCAGCAGCAGAAAAAGTACATTTTTTTTGTTTTATCTTGTTGTAGAGCATAATACCAGTAGTCAATAGATGTATGTGTAGTAAATAACAACTAAGAAGTAAAAGTAGTTTTAGTTGTAGAAGTACATAGTAGCAAATAGTACAGAATAGCGACAGTATGTTTTGTTTTTTTTAGCAAAAAGGATAGCAGCAGTTTCACAGAATAGAGCAGTTAGTGTTTTATGCAGTTGTAATTGTTTTCTTGCTTCGTACTATGTAGTAATGTTATGCATTCGTTTAGGGTTTCCTCAATCATCTTTTACAGTATAAATACTTGATTAGTTAAATAGTGTTTTTTAGATTGGCATGTTGGTGATGTTTCGGAAAATAAATGTCACATAAACGGATAACTGTGAGAAAAGGAGGAACTATTATACCTCGTGATAAAAACCTTAGCTAACTCCGAATCCTAAGTTTCCCCGGCGCCCTGTTGTGATGCACGTGACTCTGCCTGTGTGAATCATTTTTAAGCGATCAATATAATTTCCTTCATCGAACCCATTTTTTTACAATCTTACTGTGTATGCTTATATGTTGATTAGTCAGCGCTGAGCTTAAACTAAATGGAATTCCTCTGTACTTTATGTGATTTGAGGTAGTTTGCCTACACGTATGACCTACAAATGACCACAATTGAAAAGAAAGGAAGACAACTTAAGAAACTCGGATTACACTTGTCAACGACGAGTGAAACAGAGGTGGTTTCTCTCTCACCACTTTACTAATTCAGAAGGGTTAAAAGCACTACGGCTCATTAAATCTTTACAACGAAAGTGGTAAGACTCAGTGTGTATTCCCACTTGTGAAACTGAAGTAAACTAATGGTTTATTACTTTTAGTGACTTTTGTAAAGTAACATTCATCTTCGTTCGATGTTCCGAAATCTTGTGGGGTCTGTAGTATTCAACTGATTCTTGTGAGTCATATATTCATATGTATTATAAGAACTGGTTGTCAGCAATACGAGTGAGGGGAAGACTTTGCAAATAGCTTTCTCCCTTCAGCTAAACGTAAACCTTTGAATCAAGAGTAAAACTGACTTTGTAGAATACAATTTATTGTTTAAAATTAGTTCTCTGACGTTTGACGAAATTATTGTTAATATTTTTTATTTTAAACGTTATACAAGACACAATTAAGTAAATTACGAAAGTTTTTTTTTGCAAAAATTTGACAAAGAAGCGTCGATGTTGCTTTCTAATTTTACGCATTCATTTTTTTATTATGTTTTTTTTTTGTTACAAAAAAGTATCTCTTTTTAGGAGCGCGGTGGCTAAAACTTTTTCTCGGTTTCCATTATTTATTTTTTTTCTTCTTATTCCCTTTAAAAATAGTATGTCCCTTTTACAACAAGATAATTTCAACTGTAAAAAGTTAAAGCTTCTGGAATAGATGTATCTTTTATGTAGATCTGCCTGAATACTTTTTTCTCTCTATTCTAGTGTCTTTTACTTCGTCAAATATATTATTACTTCAACGTCATTAACAGTAACACTTTGTATGTGTAAGTGTATATAAGAATATTATGCAGTTATATATGTGTATTACAAGATGCTCATGCTGCTCCTCGCCCCATCTTCCAAATAGATTAGAAAAGAGTGTTCAACGCAAATACTGGATTGTATTTCTTTTTTTTTCTCTCTTTCACTTCTGAAAGGTTTGCTATCTTTGGTGGGAAGGAGATTTTTATCCGCGTCTTGACAGATGCATAAATTTATACTATTGTATACCTCTTAAAAATTCACTAATGTATGCCTTAATGTTGACCAAGCTTAACCCTAGTTACTTGTGTTTCCCAATTTAGTTTTATTGCACTACCGTAGACTATTGTGATTGGGTCAACTTTGAAAATGTATTGAAAATGTTTCTATATGTCGGAACAAAAATATTTTTTTGGAAACTCTACACATGATCATTTATCATATACCTAATAGCATGGCCTCCTCAGTGCAAAAAGTACGTGCTTGCATGTATACAGCTTGGAACTTCAGCTTATCAACACTTGATAACAAGAATGACATTCGAGATATATAGTTAACGAGGTGTAGTTATGTCTGAATGGAAAAGCCTCCTAAGCAAGTGGGTGTCTATTGTCAATTGAATTCTGGTGAACTGCTGCTGTTCTATACAGCTTTTCAGCATTTTTAAGAATTTAGAATTATGTACCATGAATAATGTGCGTGCACTACGACCGCCTGACTTTGCCTTAAATCATTTTGACTCGCAACTATTACTTAATTTGCTACTTCATATTCATCAGAAAATGTGATCACAATGAAAATATTTGTCAAATGAAATCAATGACTGATTTCGATTGAACTCATTTTTTTGCCGTGCCGTAACTTTCAGGGTTGTGTGTAGTCATTGAATTATTGTTGACAGGTGAGAGATGAGATATGGGTGTGTTCCTAAGTACCATTTGGATACAGGTATTTTTATTGCAAACTAGTCACAAAGGTCACGGTCACAAGGAAAGCAAGGGAGATATGTGGGCATGTATAATTTAGGTTACAAGAATCTGTTCGTGTATATATTCGGAATATCTGTTGTCCGCTGTATTGAAAAAATAGGAGCTGGGTAAGGATAAATATAGAATCTCATTACAAACCTAATAATATTTATTGGTATTTTGGTCAAATAATTTTTTTTACCATGTTGTGGATTTTTAAATTAGCTAAGCCTCAAACGTATTTTTATTCCAGGTAATGTGCGCTAAAGGAAAAAAAGTGTTTTTGCAGTCGCTAAAAATTAAACCTGGGGAAGGATTGTAGAAGAAGTAATACTTTCGTCTTTCATGTTAGTAGTACCAAATTGCACTCTGCTGATTCACTAGCCTGCATCCGCCTTCAGTAAAGTGAACACCTAGTGTTACAACCATAAAAATTGTCTCGTCTAGACTGATATTTAAGTTGATTACTCGCAACACAACTTAGTAAAGTAACTGACACGGGATAATAAATTGTGCAGAACACATATATTTAACACTTGATGATTTTATAGACTCTGCGGTAGAATGTTCTAACATCCACGAAAAAAATTAACATTAACACACTTGGCAGTAACTCCAACCATTATACATAGTAACAGCAACAACAACATTAACGAAAAACTGAAGGAGGAATTAAAGAAACCAAAAAAATGTCGAGGAATTAATAATAAGTAGTTACCAAAAGTAAGTATTTTGCTTTCTAATTAAATAATAGAACTGACAACACACTTGTAACCAGGAGCGTAATACTGACATAAAGTAGATATAAATAAATGTATACTATACAAGATATTATATTATTCTAACTTGTTTGACTTTTACATCAGGCGCACGAATAAGATTAAAAGATAAACAGTTGTACACTAAAGAAACGAAAGTGGAATATAAAAACAGAAAAAGGATACGATACGACCACAACAGGGTATTAGTTAACCTTTGTTTTCGATTCAAGAAGTAGAAGGGACATTCATTTTACACACATTGCAAATAATCTGTGGCCACGTGACGCAAACCTGCTCATGACATTCACTTTGCGTGTCTTTTTTTTGTCATCAATTTACAATAGTACAAAAATGTTCCATTGACGGCAGAGAGCAAACATCATGGTGAGTGAGGAGGTGACGGCTATGGCTTGTAAATAGCCGCGAGCGTTTGCATACAATTTTATGGTTAAAAAATAAATAAAAACATACGCTACAACTACTTAAGTAATTAATGACCTTCGCTTTCCAAGCAAATTTTCTAGTAATATATCGGAATTGTACGAGGGAGAGGCAGTTTCGCATTCCAAGTTCATTTCCATCATGCAATCATCAACATTTTGGGTCAGTACTCAGCACAAAGCGTCGCAGAGAGTTCGCTTTTGTTAGAAGTTATATATCAACATGGCAGCATATCACGCAGAGGCTCAAAACACGCACTAATTCACACGCGAGTAGAGATAAGCTACGAGGTTGATTAGTTTCATCTACAAGTATTTTTTTTGTTAGTACAATAAGGATCTGCAAGAGTTTTCGTTGAGGTCTGTAAAGGAAAAGCCCTAGCCTGGTTGTTGAAATCAGTAATGTGATAAGTCAGCGCTTTTCATTTAAATAATTGGACCACATAATTATGCTGGTACCTAAGATGTGATAATAAGTATACACCTGCAACAACTGCCTGACAATCCATTTTTTTGTGACAGGTACATTTACACCAACTAATCCAATAATGGAATGCGTCTCCTCCATTTTCTTTTGTAAACGCTGAGTGAACAGATAACAACTCTAAACATCTGAGTAACAGTAGTATAAAATATATTATGTAACAATTTTACAACTCTTCACCACCAACCCATCGTCATTCCTGATCAATGTGTTTCCTGATTATATATGTAAAATGAGGTAATTATATATATATATATATATATTACATCCTAGATAACGAAAAAAGTCCTGGCATGACTTTCAACATTCGTAAAGCCCCTATAGTTTCTATGTCAATATTACACAAGTTGATTGAAAAATATTATGTATGTGATGCACCGTTTACAATTTCAAGACTTGCGTTGCTTGAGTTTTTTTTTAAGATTTAGAAATGTTCACGGATATGCACGGATTACTTTTCTTATAGCATTCGGTATATGATTTTGGCATTTTTTATGCGTACACACGTAATAAGTTGTTTCCTAGGAAAAAAAACATGTCCTGTAATAAGATTTTCTTTGTACAGTCAACTTGACCAGTAAACAACTCGATGTGATTAATGGCTCACATTTGGAAACAACATATTTAAAATTAATTTTTGTAACCTGGTAAAATGTATACGATTTTGTTTGCAAGATTTCAATGCTGGCCTCGCTTCTTATCATCATGATTGCGGAGGGGAGTGGGGATTTGAACAAAGGACAAGAAAATTGTACATTTCAATACAAGTACTCAATGATTGTAAGTTCGGTAGGTGCTACAGAATTGTGGTTGTCTTACTTATCTTTGCTTTTTGTCAAAATACAGTAATATGGTTTGTCTCCTTTGTTGTGGTTCTTTGTACCCCTACAGTTGCTTATATCTTCGTAAACCTGTACTTACATAATATAAATATTAGGAAAAACCTCACTCACGAGTATAAAGTGATTGTATTCAATTTTAATTTGCTGATATGCATTCCTCAGGATAATGAAGAGTAATGATGATAATAATAAGTGGTCGACTCTGTATTTTTTGCACTAACTGTGCAGCAGATTGCCTGTGATGTGCGAAGTACAAAAATTTCAAATCGACCGTGTACATATTTTAAAGATGATTTTTTTTTCGAAAGAAAGGAAATGCTCAAATGAGTTGTATTTATAATGTTCACCTTGAAATTAGTAAAAAAAGGTCATTATGATAAACAAAAAAAGTTTCCTTGTTTTCACCTGCTAAAGTAATGTACGGAAATGAAGAGAAAAAAAATCGGAGAAAGTAGCAGAGGAATAGTAGTAAGTAACAAGCAAACAAAGTTTTCCTTGCACAGTATTTACAGTTATTTCGTGAATATGAAACAGAGATTGACAAAAAAAACTATACAAGGTTACTGAGCATTGTTTGTGGTGTTGTGTAAATAACACGGCACGTGAATGCAGTAACTCACTACAGCACACTTGAGAGAGAAGGAGGCGAGAGAAAGTGGAAATGAGAGATGTGGTAGTAGTAGTCTAAGGTAGCTACAATTGATATTCTGATAGACTAGAGGGGAGAGGTGTGTGTGACAGTGGGAGGAACTGAGAGAGACAAGAGAGAGAGAGAGACACTGAAAGTGGTAGAGAAATGCGGTGGATGTACACACATAGAAACCAACACTAAGAGAAAAGTGAGATCGGAACCAATATTATTAGAGTGGGTAGTAGTAGTAGTGGTAGTAGAGAGAAAGTATAGTAGCTTGTGTTACGTTGGTAGTGGGTAGTGTTAACAGTAATTAGTGTGACAGTAAGAAACTGAAACGTAACTGCGGAGAGCAGTAGTAAGAGAGTGGATAGCCGTGCCAAAAACTGAACAGTGATAGAAACGAGACAGAGAGATAGAGAGAGTAATAATGAGAATAATAATGCTAACAGAACAATGCACCACTGAACAGAGTGGTTGATAGTACACATGCCTTTCACTTATTGTCACATCACAGTGCGAAATGGGAGATTGAGCCCTTGTGCGGATACACCATACTTGCCTTTCATAGACTGACCAGGAGCCGCCCCTCCCCGGGATCCTTCGTTTAGTCCTATGGGCGCGGAGCCCAAATCTTCTAGCAACCTCCGCGACCTTGTGGGCATGTCAGGTAATAAGGGCATTGCCGCCGGAGCACCCAACTCACTCCCCATGCTCTCACTATCTGTTGCCATTGGAGACATTTCCCCAAGTCGGTCATACAACATACTAGCATAGTCATGGTCACTACGAAAAGTAGATGCAATTCTTTCAATACTACGATCCTCCTCACTCGCACTCGGACTAATTATGTGTCCACCCGGAGTCATTCTTGACAGAAGGTGGGCTTGCTGAACGTGGTGGTGGTGGTGATGATGATGGTGGTGCGTGGGACGACTGCTGCTACTGGCGTACCCTCCTGGAATCGTACCGTGGTACATGGCTGGGGTGGCCCGCCCGTAAAGTCCTGCAGAAGAGTCGTAGCGACCGTACTGGTCGCGGAGCAACTGGTCTACGGACTTCAGAACACTGTGTCTCTCGTGCTCAGTGACGCCTCCCGGCACACGAGGACTGCCCATCAGCTCTCCGTGGAGACCAGCTCGCTGCTGTATTTGCTGGCGCCGTCGGGCAATCTCCGCCTTGATTCGTGCCTTCTTTTCTTCCCGACTCAGACTGTCTTCCTCCTCCTCGTCCTCCTCCTCACTGACGTAAGGGGAAGGGTGCCAGGAGCGTGACTTGCGGTGCTTGCGCACAGCGTGCCGCTTTTCTCGGGACGACGACGGGGAGCGGGTGACAACGGCGGCGTTGGCCCACGCCTCGCCGTCGCTGCTTCTGCGGCCAAGATAGCGAGAGGACATGTGATTTCTGATTTCATCGTCTTCGTGAACTCCACCCATGCTCGTGATCGCGGTTTCGCGGAGGGCACCACCCGCCGCTGCCCAGGAGGATGCCAGGTATGATTGTGAGTGATCCCAGTCACCAACGACTTGATGAGCTGTGGCTGGACGTTGCAGAAGGGCACTGTCTTCGAGGGACTCATATTCATAGGACTTGTAGGGAGGTCTTAGTAAGCCGGCCGAGACCTACGGAGAAAGCAGAAACAGAAAGCCGATATTAGCAACATTGACAAGCGGAAGCGCAAATAGGGGGTGATGGAAAAGACAAAATAAAAATAGGGCACAGACAGACACAAAGACAAACACAGGAGGAGCTCATACTCGATCAAAATCCTGCAGTTCACTGTCCCCGTCTTCCTGTATGGGCGAGAAGGGAAGGGAAAGTTTAGGATCAGATAACTGTCGTCGGTGCCCTTTGAGTTTCCGATTGAGAAGTGGACTCGCCCCCGCCGACCTGGGTGCACCCCCATTCCTAGATAGGTCCGCTCTGCATTCACCAACCCACCACATCATCATAATTCAACCTCAGCACAAACATTTTTAGCCCCTATATGGTCTCCTCCACCAACACAAGTCTGTGCGTGCCATGTGCTGTGAGTGTGTGCCTGTGCCACTTGTTCCGACTTTTTCTTTTTTTTATTAGAAATATTGTAATGACTTTGGTAAAAGTTCTAATACCTTGACCTCAGGGCTTCACTCCCTGCGCGACTTGTTACTGCATCTAGTCTAGCTCCCAACTCCCGGTCCCTCTCTCGCAACGCCTCCAGTCGTCGTCTCTCTTCCGACAACAACTGTCGCCTTTCTTCTTGCAACTGCTCTCTTAACGTTCTCATATATGAAGGTAAATGTGAGCCTACATTCAAAGTACGTTCCGGTAATGTTGGATTTAAATTTTTATCTGAGAATATCGAGTGAAGGAGATGCTCATGTTCTTTACACCGATTGTTTGGATTTTTGCTACTGAATTTTTACCATGTCCTTTACAAGAATTGGAACAAATAGTTGAATAAAAGTGGAATAAAAATAAGCACGAGCATTTCCTCTTCTCGATACATTTTCATTAACAGGTTATGTCAAACTTTTCTAACCAACATTCAAACTAGTGTCTCCTAGGCTGGAAGTTAGACCTGACAAACCGCTCAGCCCACTCAAATCATGATCCGAGACGCCTCCGGAACCTTTGTTTAGTAGATGCCTCAAATCAGGAGGAAGAGCAGCTGCAAGCTCTGCTAGATTCGACGACCAACTATCCTGCGACTGTTTGTAACTTGGATATAAGCCAGATAAAACAGAGGTGGTCGTTGTGAGATCGGAAGTCAGCCTACAAGTAAAAATTCTGTGAGTTCATACATCTAATTTACTGAACGTTAGTCGACGTCACAGCAAGTAACAAGAATACAAATGCATTCTTATATAAATATTACTTCTTTCTCATGCCTTCTTTCATTAATGAACTTTTATTGTGACTTTGTCGTGCTGGTCAAGGTTAATGATAAAATAAAATCTTTTTACCCCGAGGTCGTTGTCCGTAGATTCATACCAGCAAATGCGGGAGAAGATGACAATATGTTGCCACCAAGTGGGTAGATGGAGTCTTGCTTACCACCCACACTACTTATTACACTGGAGGCTGTAAAGCAAGCAGTCAGGTTTAGTTGATGCACTTCAATTCCTCACCGCCTCATTAGAGAAACTACTACAGAGTGACCATTGCTGTTCATATCTCTTTCATATAATCAACATCACCCTTTTGTCCCTATCCTTATACCTGGCACACACCACGTCACCGCCACAAGTGGCAACTCAAAAATACTATCCTGTCCCTCACTCAAGTACCTCAACCAAAATTGACCATGAAACATATTTCTCGAATGGTGTAATAATAATATATATGATCTCGAAATACTAAACTACACTTTAATTTCCCACTTGGAACAATTTATAATCACAGAAAAACACACAGAAAATTTACGACAGTTGCGGGCGGGTAGACATGTAATTAGCTACTGACAAAAATAAGCAGAGGCATTCTACTGTACATCGATTCACATAATATCACTCTTATTACTTTCACCCATGCACATAAGTATAGGAACTCAAAAGTTACACGACACGGAGAGCAAATCAAACTGTAATTAATACGTTTCCCTGTCACATAAATTAAACACACTGTTACTGATCATACCAATCGGGAACTCGCAACAAAATTTTTTAACATGCTGAGTATACCAAAGAGATATGAACAGTGACGATGAGCGGGCTCTCTATTATACAACACACACATTAGTTTCCTCGCACAATTTTAAGTCATACTCTAACCTTCTCTACAATCATTACAATTATATATTAAATTAAAAAATGGAATTCGAGAATATTTGCAATTTTATCATTTCGTTATCAGAGCCAAAATTCATTGCAACAATTATATAATGCGTACTACAAAATGTGCATAACGCTACAATATAGTGAAGGTGAAAGTCATTAAATTGTTGAGATTGTTCCTGAAATACGTGAGAAGGAAAGAGAGAGCATAACTGTTATATTCGCAAGGCTGCACATACTCTGATTGGATTAACTGTTTTAAAGGGCAACACTTGAATTATTGAGAGGTCACATTGAATACTTGTTCAGCGTAGTGAAAACATAGCACTTGCTTTCTCTTTTCTCCTAATATCAAGCATTGTTGCTGGACTCACTGTATTTGTGAAACAACAAACGTTCAAGTTGAGGATTTGGTCATGTGTGACGAATGAGCTTTAGTTCTTTGTGTCATTTTAGCATCAGATATGCATATTTGAATTATTGTCTCCTCTTTTATAAGAGTATGTAATGCAGAGGTTATTTGACTACTGTCACTTTGGC